>JAOXOE010074357.1:0-28786 GCA_028565055.1 Phoeniculus purpureus
CCATCCCTAATGACTGGATCTAGGGGATCCTGCTGTGGCAGGGGGACTGGACTGGGTGATCTTTTGAGGTCCCTTCCAATCCCCAATGGTCTGTGACTGTGATTCATCAGCAGTTTCAAACCCAAGGCCGCAGAGTTTAGAGCCTGGAACCCTCCAAGAAGATGTCAGTGTCACTGTTTTCCCCACAGCACAGCGCAAAAGAATCTGCTGGTGACAGCAGCACTTTGGTCTAGGAGCTTCCAGATCCCACCTCCTCTCTTGCCTGGGCTTCATAGCACCCCAGCGGCACCTCATGCTGGGGGCTGGCTGGGACAGGAATGACTGACGATGATGCTCCGCTGCTGGGGCGGCTTTGGAGCAGCAGCCAGGGTCTGCTCAGCAGCTTGGACAAGGTGAACTGTTTGAGGGAACGCGACCCCTTACTGAGCTGAGGGAGACACTTGAGAGCCGGGCGGTGGGACGGGAGGGCTTACAGAGACAGGCAGGCGAACAAAGCCAGCCCACGCCGTCAGCTGCCCGTGTCGGCCGGAGTCTCGGCTGATCCAGAGGCGTCTGGGCCGCTTACCTTTGCGATCTGCACGCACCAGTTGAGAAGGTACTGGGAGCCAATGTTGTCCTTGTGCTCCCGGATGTAGTCCAGGAGGCAGCCGTAGGGCATCAGCTGCGTGATGAGCTGGACAGTGGACGTGAGGCAGATTCCCAGCAAGCGGCACACGTGAGGGTTGTCCACGCTGGCCATCACGTAGGCTTCCTGAGGAGGAGGGGGACACAGCACCGTGAGCACGCACCCCCTTGGGGTGATGGAGATGTCTGGAGGTGGCGCAAAGTCACTTCACCAAACACTGGTGACAAACGGGTGTCTTGGGATAACAACGGTCCTGTCTGTCCAGGACAAGGGGGGACAGCAGGCTCCAGCACAGGGCTCAAAGGACTGGACAGGGCACCCCCAAACCCACAGTGTTTCCCGTTGCCGAGCTTAGCCCTGGAACCAAGCAACTATCTCGTGGCAATTGGCTGCGTCAGAACCCACAGACCTTACAGTGGCTTCGGCTGCGCTGTCGGAGCAGCAGCAAAGGTCGCAGTTTAAGGTCTGAGACGCCAGAACAAGCCCCCAGAATTAGCTGGGCAGGTCTGACGCTGCCCTTTCCTCAGGTACCACCGCACAAGTGCAGCACCAGCACTGGCACTGCAGGCACAGGGCTCCCGGCAGCCGCAGCAGCTCTCCACAGTCAGCGCAGCGACTCCACCATGGCCCCACAGCCTGGGCTGCCAGAGCCCAGCACCTCCAGAGGCAGGACTCAGTTCGAGGTGCAAAATACTTCTTCCCACTCCAGATCCCGAACCCTGTAGCCCTGAGAGGGGAAAACCCGCAGGCACCGGCAGCGTCCCCAGGCAGACACGAGAACTTACGTCGAGTATCTCCTTGTTGGCCTTCGGCGACGTCGCCTCCCGCAACTCCTTAATGGCCACCGGAATTTTCACCTTCTCGCCCTCGGGGATCCAGAGTCCCTGCCGAGAAGCAGCGCGAGGAGGAGTCGCTCAGTCTCGCGCCCAGCAGGTCAGTCCCCGACTCGGTGAGCTCTGTGCAGCCGGAGGAGCCGGCACACGAGACGCGGGCGCAGCGCCGGGCAGGCGGGCGCCACCAGGCCCTGGGAACGCGGCGGGGGCCCGTCTCCTCCGGTCGCCTGGGCCGTGGCTTTCAGAGCGAGCCTGTTCCCTACTGTCCCTTCAGAGGTAACCGCGAGAAGCGCAAAGGGCACCCCCCGAGGACGGCCGCCCAGCTCAGCAGCGGCTCGGCGCGACTGCCCGCGCAGACCCCGCCAGCCCCAGCTCACAAATCCCAGGACGAGGAGAGCTGGCGCTGCCCTGCGGACAGAGGCGATGGCCGGCAGCTGCCCTGTGCTTGCAGTTCAGCCCTGAACGCAGGCGGGGACGGGCAGGGCGACAGCCGGCTGCTCCAGAGCTCCACATGCACAGCGGCGGGGGCAAGGAAGCGGAGTTTGGAGGAGAACACGCAGAGGATAAGCAAACTCCCAGAGGAAGAATTCCCTGGCTCCCTGCAGGGCTGGAGGTGTGCGGACCCCTCCACACAGCTGAGCCAGGTCTAAGGAAAGGGGGGGCTCTCTGTTACGGAAACGAGACCCTGGGCCGCAGAGCAGCCAGTTATCGCTGAGCTGGTTCATCTGCTGAACCCCTCAGCAGGGTGCCTCTGGCTGCAGTGGGTTTCGGGGCGCCAGGTTCAGCAGCAGGGTTTGCTCGTGTTCCAGCCTGTGTCCGTCACCCAACCCACGGAGAGCCCACGCTGCCGGAGCCACCTCTCCACCCGCGCAGCTACGGAATCGCGTTCCAAACACACCTGCACGTGATCGTGGGTCCCAGGTCGTGATCTACTGGGGTGGCTTCTGCCCGAGGGCACCCCATGGAAAGGGGAAGAGGAGCACGGGGATGTTTCTTACCTTGTAAACGGTGCCGAAAGCCCCAGAGCCCAGGACTTTGACCTTTTTGAACTCTGTCTCCTTTAGAATCCTGAGGTGAGCCTGGTTTGGAGCCTCCCCGCTGGGGGTCAGTGGTTCCACGAGCTGGTGCAGAAAGAAGAGGTTCGAAGGATGGAGAGTCTGGGAGGGCAGCAGGCAGCCCGCTCTGTCTTCTCGAACACTCAGCATTTCACTGCTCATGAAGGCTACAGGGGGACCCTTCCACGCTGACCTACAGCCGCAGGCGCCTAGAGCTGCTCCCAGCTCCATGGGAAAGTCCATCGCAGACTGCCAAGTGCTGCTTTGAGGGAGATGTGTCTAAGAACAGGCAGGCAGGTGGGTGTTCGAGGACTTGGCTTAGCAGCGGGCTTGCCAGTCATGGTGACAGTCACACCTGGGCATCTTAGAGCTCTCCTCCAACCCAAAAGATTCAGCGGCTCTGTATTTAGCTGGATAAAGTCAGACTTTGGCAGGGCAGTGACGGAATCTCCTCGTCTGGGGGAGCCCAGAGGGTACGAGGCGGTCTGAGGACCTCTACTGCCGTGACCAGAGAGCTCCGTGGGCCATAGAACCGTGAGGACGACAAAGCAGGACAGCTCGTTCGGAGACTTTAGTGGCCGACTCCGCCAAGCCAGCAAGCCAAGGCTTGTGGGCTATGAGCCAAGTGCTGCCTGCAACTCGCCCAGTACTGACTGGGGCTGGACTGGAAAGGGGCCTATCACAGAGAGCAGCCTTCACCCAGGACAAGGGTTCTGAGGTACCCGGAGGGCAACGCTCACCGAACCCTGCAGAAAGCACCAGCGGAACAGAAACCTGGCTCCTCATTAACTGGGGCAACCGGCCACATCAGTGGCTTCATGGTGATTCTGTGCTAACAGCCAGCCAGAGACACCTACTGCTGCCCCAGCTCCTCTCGCTCCTCCTTTTCCCTGTCACTTACTGGGGCAGGACCAGAGCAGCGCCTGGTCTGGTGGGTAACAGCTCCAAACGTGCACTGGCCACCATGGAGCCCCCTGGGCTTGTCTGGAGGACAGCAGGAGCCACGGCTGGGGGTCTGCCTGGTGAGGTGCTGTGGGCTGACACAAACCCTAACCCTAACCCGGAGGCACCCCCATGGGTTCTCTGACGGGCAGACAACTCCCATGACTCTCCCCTAAAGCTTCTGGAAATCAGATCCAGGAGGATCTGACTTGAGATTAATCACAGAATCACCCAGGTTGGCAAAGACCCCCAGGGCCATCGAGCCCAACAATCAGCCCCACTCTGCAGGGCCACCCCTAAACCAGATCCCCCAACACCACATCTAAGCGACTTCAGAGCTCGTCCAGGGATGGGCACTCACCCCCCCCCTGGGCAGCCCAGCCCAGCACCAGGCACAAGGGCGGAAGGTGCTTTCCAAGCAGCCGCTGTGCTGCCGGACCCATGGGCTCTCGAGTCAGCAGGGAGGGGCGCTGTGGGGTCAGGAGGCCAGCAGCCGCGGCTCCGCAGACGGTGGCCGGCACCGTGGGGGCACTGCCGGTACTCACCTCCCTCTCCTGCAGCAGCCGGCGCAGGGTCCGCTTCCGGACGATGTGGCGTCTCCGCAGGTAAAGGCCGATGGCCAAGCTGACCACCACCAGGCACAGGACGCCCCCGACAACGCCCGCCGCGATAGACGGGATCTTGGAGCTGCAAGACAGGAGACGGGGAACGCTCAGGCGTGAGGTGACCACGACAGCCTGCAGAGGTTTCGACCAAGGACACACCATCCACCCACTCCAGCCCGCGGGACGCTTCAGACACCCTGGGCAGCTTTCAGCGCCTGGGCTCAAAGCCTGCTCAGAGCCTTCGCTCGCTCTCAAGCTCACCAGTGGGGCAGATCCTTACGGCCTAAGTGAGGAGACCTCTCCCTCTGACAAACTCCCCAGCACCTGAGCATCACGTCTGCGGTGGCCACGTCTGCCAGCCGTGGCCGGCCTGGCCAGACGCACAGAGCGCATGGAGAGGAGGTGCTATCCAGAGGGCACATGGGGCTGTGCTACCAGCAGCGAGCTGACACCTCACCCTTGATGGGGCGGCCGTACTCTGAGGGTCCCAGTGACCTTCAGGCCGTCAGTCCACCTGCCCAGGCACAGATGTCTGCGGCCAGACAACATACGAACCACCCACAAGGGAGGTGCAGGTCGCCGCAGCCCTGTACCTGCTGCAGCTGGGTCGCTTCAACTCACATTGCAAAGCAAAGCCTCTTTTCCAAGGCTGCTCTAGGGCTGCACTTCAGAGACCCAGCAGGGATGGCTGCTCAGCAGCCCCTTTCCAAGAGCACTCCTAGGCTGGACTTGTCCTGCTGTAGCCTGACTCCGGGCACAGGGACGAGCTCCCTCCCTCTCTGCCAGACCCCGGCTGCTCGCACGACCTTGAGCGGGTGGTGAGGCCAAGCAGTAAGTTCCAGAGCAGAGAACTAGAGGCCGTCTGTTGGTCTGTGCTGGGGGTGGTTGGAGACGCACAGACCACCGGGCTGGAGAAGGCTCCCGGGGTCTCTGAGGTGAAAGCTCTGCGCTGTAACCCTATCAATCCCAAACACGTCCCGCTCTGCCACTGGCTCTTCACCCTTCCTCTTTCCAGCTCCTCCTTTCCTTCTCCTGCAGCAGCTCCCAGGTCTCGCCCAGACAAAAGAGCTTAGCAGAACAGGGCTCTGCAGCCCTGAGCCATGAGGAGACTCTCTCATGTCTACAAGTGGGAGCCTGATCTACTCCCTTCCCCGTGCAGATCTGAAGCCGCGCGGTGCCCGATGCGGACACGTGGACAGTGCCCCCAGCTCCGCTACTCACCCCGGCAGAGGTGATACTCACCCGTTGGGACAGCCCTCGAGACCCGGCCCTTTGCACCTGTGGGGACAGACCAGCACGGCAGGTAGGTTAGCTCGGGCCACCACAGCTCCCACTGGCTGCAGGGTCAGGGTGCTCAGAGAGAGCCGGGCACTGACCCAGGCGCTCACAGCGAAGAGCTTTGCATCGCTACACGAGAGCAAGGGGATTCCTTAGCTCCTGCAGACATCGCTCAGAGGTCCTGCTGCGCAGTCGCTGGCCCAGAGGCACAGCCCTGCTGCATAGTCGCTGGCCCAGAGGCACAGCCCTGCTGCACCGTCGCTGGCCCAGAGGCACAGCCCTGCTGCACCGTCGCTGGCCCAGAGGCACAGCCCTGCTGCAGTCGCTGTCAGGAGCGCCTTAAGCAACACATCAACACCACAGGATTGCTCTGTCCTGTAGCCAAAGGGGCTACAGACTGCAAATGACCCTGCGATAGTGCCAAAGGCTGTCACAGACTGTGCAGGGGCCCCTGGACACGTGTGACTGAGACCCTCCTGCACGACCTTTGCTTCCTGTAAGGTGAAAGGTCCCAGCACCCAGACTTGGCGCTGCAGTGGGAGCCCTGGGGAGCAGATTCTCTCTTCCACCAGCAAGCAGCGTTTGCCAGTGCTGCCTCTCTCTGCGGCTGGCTCAGAAGGTACCCAGGATGTTTCCTTCCAGAGTCGAGGCTCCTGCGCTGCCGGTCGTGTGAAAGGGTCCCATGGGACCCAGGCCGTGGTGCCTGCTCCCTGTGCTGGCCCCAGGGAAACGGGTCGGCCCCGAGCAGCTCCAGAGGAGACG
Organism: Phoeniculus purpureus; assembly: GCA_028565055.1. Lineage (NCBI taxonomy): Eukaryota > Metazoa > Chordata > Aves > Bucerotiformes > Phoeniculidae > Phoeniculus > Phoeniculus purpureus. Next base: position 6,101 of record JAOXOE010074357.1, read on the forward strand.
AGCAGGGGGCAAGGAGGGAGCCTGTGCCCAGAATGCTGCTCCAAATTCCCTGCTGAGGGGAGATGCCAGAATCATTTTGAGCTGGCAGGTGGAGCTGCAGATCCCATCCCAGAGCCTGATCTAGGTCAGAGGGAGGAAGAGTGAAGCAACCGCTCGCTTCACGGGGTTTTGCTCGTTCATTTGTTTTCAGCGCTCCGACGTTCCCGCGTGGATCTGCCTCGTTCCAAGGCCAGCCCGGGGCTCCGCACTGCAGCATCTCCAGGGTCTTGTGAGTGCACTGGGCTCCCAGGCAAGAACGTGCACCCTGGTGTCTTGGAAGCGCTGGTGCTCGCCGGCTCCCAGGTGCTCGGCTGTGCCAGTGCCCCAGCCTGCCTGTGGATCCGCTTGTCTGCTCAGGTGTGTGACGGAGCCCAGGGCGGCTGCACCCGCAGAGCGGAGCCGCCGGCTCAGAGCAGAGCTGCTGGCTGGCTCACGGTGACAGAGAGCTGATCTAAGCCCCGAGAATCCCACCAGGCTGTTCTCACCGCATGCAGACTCCTACAGTGCTGATGCAGCAGAGCCTGCACAGCTCCTCCCAGCGAGGCTGTGAAGCTAAAGCCCTGATGACACCTGACACAAGTAACTCAGGTTTATGGAAACCCCCGTCTCTGACCCCTCCACTTCACTGCCCTGGCATCTACCATGAAGATGCCCGAAGCAGGACAGGACACATCAGCCAGCACCTACGGTAACCACCGTGGTGGCTGCTTCCCTCCTGGCCCAGCCGGGAAGGAAAGGTCTCTCTACCCGCAGCCTCTTCAGACAAGGCAAAGGGAGCCCCGAGCCCTGACCTGTGCGACTCCTGCAGTCAGCACATCCAGTCCTGCTGCTGGGGCTCTGAGAGCTCCAGCTGCGGGCTCCAGCTGCGGGCTGGGCAGGGACAGAACCCAAGTTGTCTTTGCTCGTCGTGCAGAGATCGCCGAGACCGTGGGTCCTAAGGAGGCAGAAGCTCGGAGAGCCAGAGCTTTTCCACCCACCGCCGAGCAGAGCCCATTCCCACAGCTCGACGCGGGAAAGGCGCGAGGGAAGGGGGTCCCCGTTTGCCTTTGCAGGGACAGTGCAGCGCTGGGCTGACGAATGTGGTGGGGGGATGGATTAGACCACCTGGGTGCCTCTCCCCACAGTGCGGTCAGTTGTTTCAGCGCCTGCAGATGCACCAGAAGGTCTGTTAAACCTCCCTCGGCATCCGACGACTCAGGTCAAAGCTCCTGGTTGAAGTGTAGTCGGGGTCCCTGGCCCCTGACATTAGCGATTCCCAGGTGGGAAGGACGGGCTCCAAGGTCAGGGCACCCCAAGATGGGACGCAGGGGGATCCAGGCAAGGAGCCACGACAGGCTGTGTTGCAGCCATGTCCGGCAGACGATGTTCTCCCAGTTTACACCCGTCTGAGCCTAGGGTTTGGTCTCGTTGCCAGGGCTCAAGTGTGGCTCCGTTGCTCCACTGCGCAGCCACGTTGCCGGTTAAAAAGCATGTTGGATCACTGTGGCCAGTTCGTAGCTGTAGGGACTATTAAGGTCATTAATAAAGGGCCACGTTATTCCGGCACCGGGCAGGGGCCTGAGAAGGAAAAGACCCCACTGGGCCGTTTTCGTCCTTCGAATGCACCATCCAGCTACCGAGCGTCAAACCTTCCACCGCACAGCCCGACCCTTCTGCGAGCCCGCAGAAAACCAGAGGAGGGGACAGATGCCAATCGCTGGGTAACGAGGGCTCAGCTCAAAGCTCGTTGGGGGCTGCAGCCCACCTGCCCCCAAAGGAGGGGAGACCCGGCTCCCCAGGCAGCTGCACGGGTGGCTAGAGGTGCACTGAGGGGAGCCGCGGGGCTCGGAGCCCCCAAAGGAGGACAATCGCAGGTACCCTCTGGGATACACAAGGGTGCAGAGCAGAGCTCAGCCCAGCATCCACCAGAGGTCACTGACGTCCTTCTCAGAACCTCCCCGTCCGCCTGCGCGCAGGGCAGGTCCCCACTCACCCGCGGGTGCAGTTCGGGTGGCAGAGCTGGCACACGGCGTTGGCATCGGCGTACTTCCAGACCAGGGTGTCGTTCTCGCCCAGCACGCCGGCCGGGCAGGACTTCACGCAGTGGGGGCCGTCGATGAAGTGGGCGCACTTCACGCAGTGGTCGGAGCCCTGCGGAGGGAAACAGCCCGTTCGCAGAGCCCTTCCCGCAGGGGGAAGCTCAGCCGAGCAGCCGAAACGCCTTCCACCGCTGGACGTCCCGGGCGTCGCCTGGTGGTGCCGCCCGACCCTCTCGCCGGGACCTGCACGGGCAGGGCCCCATGCCCGGCACCAACAGCTCTCCCGACCTGCAGCGCTGCTCCTCTTTCCCCTGCCTTCTGCCCGCACCTTCCATGTCAGGTGGGGGGCCGCTGAAGCACAGCGTGGTGGGGTGAGCTGCTGAGCAGAGGGCCCCGCAGAGCTCTGCTGGTCAAAGGGTTCAACACCAGGGACCTGGAGCTGCCGATGCAGCCTGGATGCACCGGCCTCAGCCACTGCTGCCTGGCGTCGCAGTGCAGGTTTGCACTCCGCCAGGGCTAATGGAGGCACTGGAGGAGCCCCTGTGGGGTTTTTACTCACTCTGAGGAGCAGCCGGTGCTTTAAGGCTCTGCCCCAGGCCCTTTCGAGCAGCACTTTGTTTGCACCAGCAGTGCCCTAAATACTTCGAGGCAGGAGAACCAGCAACTCCAGGTCCAACTCAAGCGGGGAGAACAAAGCGAGCAGACCCGCAAGGCTGGGTGCAGTGTGGCTGCAGCCAGGCAGGCTGCAGTGAGGCATTTTAATCACTGCAATGGCCAAGGGCCACCATAACAGACCGGTTACTGGACACTGGGCAAGCGAGGAGCACGGGGATGGTCACCGCCCGGAGGAGCCGGTAATGTTAGTGCCGCACCTGCGGTCACAGTGGTGCGAGCTAGGAGGGAGGACAGGAATGCCTGACAGTCCTCAGAAGCGACTCTCTCTCGGGGTGCGATGGGCAGGAGGCAGATGGCTAGGGATGGCTAGGGGTGTTTACCCACAGGGGCGCAGGAGTGCAGCAGAGAGGATCCCTGATAGAAGCAGGGGATGTGGTTGCAGTTATGGGGCAAACAAGAGGACTGTGGGTTTTACCCCCACACGATGAGGCTGCTTGGGCGAGGAGGTCATAGCCCTGCACCACTACAACCACCCGAGGCTGCCTCCTTCCCTCGCCCAAGGCACCGGCATTTAGCCCCGCTCCAGCTCAGGGGAGTGCAGAGGAGCCCCCAGCACTGTCGGTACAGGCTGGCAGATGCTCTGGGGCACAGGTTGCTCCGCGGGAGCTGCTCTTACAGGGCCGGTGCAGGTTGCGTTGTAGGCGGTGGAGTTCTGCACCAGGCACTCGGGGTGGCAGGGGAGGCACTTCGAGTCCTTCTCAAATTCTCGTGGCTCCCTGGGAAACAGCAGAACAAGAGGGAAACAATGAGAAACGAAGCTGGTGAGCCAGGGGGAACCCACGGTCGCTCCTTCTCCTCCTGGCTGTTCCAGGCTGGGGCGATGGCAGTGAGGCAGCAGGAGGTGCAGGGGGACTCTCCCAGCTACGCCAGTAGCCCAGTGGCACCGGCGGGGCGGGGAGGGAAGAGCGAGGGAAGCTGGGCTGGCAGTGGAACACGGGGTGCTCCAGACTGCCGCTGCAAGCAGCTGGCTCTCCCTCTCCAGCCAACAACACAACATCTGCAGCGACTTCTGTCAAACGGCAGCAGAACCAGCTCCGGCGATCCCAAGGCACCAGGTAACGATGACAAGAGTCAACCGGCAGTGCCCTGGTGACTAAATCCCCTTCGAGCAACGAGGTCACTAATTAATCTACTTCTCATTTGGTACAAAGCTGCCCACATCTGCCCTTAAGGCCACGAGAGCGGCTGGAGGAGCTTCACTTGCAAAAACCAGGCTGCCGAGCTGCGAGCTGGGGAAGGAATCCAACCACTGGGGCACCGGAGCCCCGTCAGGTGTTTGCTTCACAGCCGAGATTTGTACGAGTCAAACCCTGACAGGCTCTCGCTTTCAAAACCCTGCAGGTTTTGGCGCGGGATGTGTCCCTCCTGCCCACACCGCCTGCCGAAGCGGCTGCAAACCCCGGCTGCCGCCCGGACACAAAGGCAGCGACCCCGCTCCCTTGGCCCGAGCAAGGCTGAAGCTGCCCTTCTGCCTGAAACCGCGGCTCCCAGGGCTCTGGGAGAAGAGGTCACCCTCCCCTGACTGCAGCTGTGCAGAGCCATCCATCTGAGCTGACACTAGAGCCCCTCTGCAGTCAAGAAGCCTGAGGAGCAGGGAGACCCCAGCTCCAGGGTGGCTGCAGAGGGCTCCTGCTGGCTGTGCTCGCCATGGCCAGGACAAGCCGAGCCCTGGACTCTCGCCAGGGCTTTAAGCTCCGTTACCTCTTGCAGGAAGGAAGCATCAGCCCTAGCCCCCTTGGGCCTGCAGAGAGGCTCCTCTTGGGCTGCAGGCAAGGCTTCCCCAGCAGCTGGCACGGCTGGACCGCCCTGCTGAGCGGCGCTGAGCAGGCAAGGAGCGGTACCTCGGTAGGGGCTGTGCCCACACGTCTCTGCGGAGCTGGTGCCGTCCTGTGCAACCCTACTGCTCCCTCTCCTTCCGCAACAGGTCAGCAAAAGCAGCCCCCCCGAACATCAGCGAACCCCTGAGAACCCTCGGAGACACCCTACCCTTGCAGGATGTTGCACTGCCTCACACACTCCTTCTGTCGACCGAAAAACCGGCAGGAGAAGCAGTGGAAAGGTCCTGGGCCCCAGCAGCCCACGTCCGAGCACAGCGGGTCGCAGACGTGTTTGGCAGCAGCTGGGAGAGACACAGAGACAAGAGGAGCCGTGAATGTCAGGGCTGGTGGGAGGGCGAGCACGGCACTGCCGGCGACCCTGTCCTGAGCTTCTCCAGCCTCGTCCGGTGCAGACGCGGACGGTGCTGCAGGTGCGGGATGGGAGCAACTCCTGGAGTACAAACAAGCTCCCCTGACAGCCCAGCAGCTGAACGATGGAGACCAGCCAGCACCAGCCTGAGGGAGCGGGACAAGAGGAGGCTCTGGGACAACCTTCAGCAGCAAAGGGGGCAACAGAGACTATTTCCCAAGGGCTGTGGTGGAAGAACAAGGCTCCGAGGGTTTAAACCGGAAGAAGGTAGACTCTGCTTAGAACAGCGCCCGTGGGTGGTGAGACACTGGAACAGAGCGCCCAGAACTGCGGATACCTCCTCTCCAGAGGTGCTCAAGGTCAGGCTGCACAGAGCTCCAAACTGCCTGCTCGGGTGTCCCTGCACACAGCAGGAGGGTCTGACTAGAGCATCTCTGAGGGTCCCTCACAACGCAAACCACTCTGAGCGCTACCATCGATTTCCAAAGCACAGCTGATTCCTCTTCTGAAGAGGCAGGGACCACCGAGGTGACAAGCACCGGGGCTGAACAGCTTCGACCTCATCAGAAAAGCTGCTGTTTGGAGCCAGCCCTGTCTCTTTCAACCCCGGTGGCTTCACTGTGCCCAGAGGGGAAGCAGCTGCCTGCTGACTGCTGCACAGCACGGAGTCACAGAACAGCCAGGGTTGGGAGGGACCTCACAGACCATCCAGCTCCAGCCCTCCTGCACAGGCAGAGACACCTTCACCACAGCAGGTCACTCAGGGCCCAGCCAACCTGCCCTTCAACACTGCCAGGGATGGGGCAGCCACCACTGCCTTGGGCAGCCTGTTCCAGCATCTCCCCACCCTCACAGCAAAGAATTTGTTCCTCATGTCCAACCTCAGTCTCCCCTCTTCAAGTCTGGACCCCTTTCCCCTTGTCCTCTGGCTACCATTTATTGTAGCCCCCTTCAGAGGCTGGAAAGCTGCTCAAATGTCACCTGTGAGCCTCCTCTTTTCCAGGCTGAACAAGCCCACCTTGCTCAGCCTGTCCTCAGAGGGGAGCTGCTCCAGCAGTTTGCTCACCAGTTCATCTCAAATGGATTTCACTGTCTTAATTGTGTTACGTGTGTTTCTGTCTTACACCGCTGTATCCGTTTTGTAGGGCTTCCACCAACCTTGGTGCCGGCGACCTGATTCAGAGGGAGCTGTGTGTGGTATCATTAAATGTCAGTGGTGACACTCGATTCCTTCAGCCCAGACTGGCTTTGTCTCTGCCTTTGTCCCAGTTCCGTACGAGGTCTGGTCTAGGTGACAGATTCTCTGCGTTCTACATGGCACAGGGCAAGAGCATTCGGTGCTATCACTTGCTACCTTCTGTTTTCTGAAGAAATAAATCAACCTCTTATCCTTACTAATAGGCTCATGAAATTCTCCTGCATGTTGGGAGGCCTCAGCAGAGCTTCCAGGTGACAGCAGCAGAAGTCTCAGCAGAGCATCGAGGTGACAGCAGCAGAAGTGCAAATATTGAGCATTGCAGAGGATGAGATTATTTTAAATACAGCTTCAGAACTAACAGTGTGCAGCAAGAATTGGCCTCACTTAGGGCTTCTCTGGTTTCTGGTACTTCACGCAGACTGCTGGGAGATGTTCACTGCAGATGGGAAGCAAGGAGAATTATCCTTTCTTTCCTGTGATTTTTAATGAAAAATGCATTAACTTGTGTTTCCAGCTTCATTTAACTTCTGCTTGCTAGAGCAACTCTGTAGCTGAGCCATTGATCACTTTTTCTTCAATTAATACCCCTAATTACATTGCAATTTCCTCCTTGCCAGTCACCAGCCTGTCAGCAGAGTTGAATTCACTTCAACAGCCAACGCATCAGGGTTCCTTTTACTTCACATGTCGTTTACGAGGAGAAAAAAATCCCCAGACCTTTACAAATTCACACTTTCATGTAGAGATGTTTCAGCATCGCACAGTGGCTGCCCTGGGTGTGGTTTGCGCCTCCAGCCTGAATGGGTTCCTACTTGAGGCAGTCTGGCTGTGTCCTGGGGGTAGCTGGGGATACTATCCAATCGTTCTTTCCCTTGGAACAAATCTCCTTTGACTGTGTTAAATCAAAGCTCTCGGTAGCTGGTTGCTTGCCAGTCTCATACGCCAGCAAATATTTTGGATGGAGTTATTCTGTGCTTGGGTTTGGGTTCGGCTCCCTGCCACATGCTGGCTCTCTGCTCCTCCCTGTGCTGGTGCCCCGTGAGCTCCTGGTGCCAGCCGCCCCCTTCTGCCAGGTTGTCTAAGAGATGAACCAAACGGAAGTCTGTCAGAACTAGGCTGTTCTGCCTCTGGATTTGCACTCGGGTCTGTGTTTCCAGCAGCACCAGTGAGCTGCTGAAGGACATGAGGGCTGGCCAGGCCACACCAGGCTTGATGAAATATTCACGACACTTTGGGAGGGGCTAGATACCCTTTAGAAGGTTATCAATACACACAGCATTGCCAATGGATACTGCTCAGCTCAGGAGCTGAGGTGAGGCCAGAGCCTAGAATGGAAATGACCAGACCCCATCTTCACACAGCAGCATTGTTAGAAAAATCTATTCTGAATTAAGGTGTGAAAGAGAAGCCTGAGATGGGGCTATTCTACACAGCAATGTCTGGCTTCAGCAGGGATTCCTGGCATTAGATTACGCAGTTTTGTCCCTGCTGTGAGCAGCTGTTTCAGCAGCACTTTCATCCTTGTTGCTGAGACATCCCAGACTCACAGAATCACTGAGCATTAGGGATTGGAAGGACCTCGAAAGATCATCCAGTCCAGTCCCCTTGCCACGGCAGGATCCCCTAGAGCCAGTCACACATGGCCAGGCGGGTTTGAAACATCTCCAGAGAAGGAGACTCCACAACCCTCCCTGGGCAGCCCCTGCCAGGGCTCTGTCATCCTCACTGTGAGGAAGGTCCTTCTCACACTGATGTGGAACCGCCTCTGTTCCAGCTCACACCTGCTGCCCCTTGTCCTATCATTAGACGACACTGAGCGGAGCCTGGCTCCATCCTCCTGACACCCACCCTTCACATATGGATCAACATTCTTGGGGTCACCCCTCAGGCTCCTTTTTTCCCAGCTCCCTCAGCCCTTCCCCAGCAGGGAGATGCTCCCTCCCTTCATCATCTCTGTGGCTCTGCACTGGGCTCTCTCCAGCAGCTCTGTGTCCTTCTGGAGCTGAGGGACCCACAACTGGACACAAGATTCCGGATGTGGTCTCCTCAGGGCAGAGTAGAGGGAGAGGAGAAGGTCTCTTGATCTGCTCACCACTCCCCTTCTAATCCAGCTCAGGATGCCATTGGCCTTCTTGGCCACCAGGGCAAATGAGACCATTAGTAAAAAATAAACCAAAACTACGCAAATAAAGCAAAAAATGCCCTGTGAGTGTCCAGTGAAAGCAAAGGGTTCGAGAACGCTGCTCAGCTGAGGTGGCAGGAGCTGTTTATGCTCCATAACAGGGTGTTAAGTCCTGACAGTGGTTGTTGACCATCAGTCCTCCAGTTGCGTGTGAAGGACTTGACTGGAGACAGCCGGATATGGGAATGCTCTTGTAGAGGCAGTGAGCCCCGGGAGGAAGCAGCCTGCTTAGGATGTCTATTCCTGCCCGTCACACTAATGGAATGAGAAAAGGTGGCAGAAAAATAATTGCATTCTCTTTACTAATGAAAGAGCACTTCAAGTCGCCCGTCGTCGTAGCAGCTTTAATTGCTTTGTGGTGGCAACAGTCAGGGACTTTGATTCGAGTTCAGTAATGGACAAATTTGAGTTACACGGACATAGTAGTTCCTGGACAAACCAGACAGTTTTTTCAGGTAATCCCATCTGAAATGCGTTTAAGTGCCTAAGCAAAAGCAGAGGCGACAGAGGAAGGTGAAGTCATCAGTGAGAGGGGTGAGTGTGCTGGGGATGAAGTCTCAGAGGAGGCCAAAGCTGGCTTTGCAGTTCCTGCTTGATCCTCTCGTGGCTTCAGCACCTCAGGGTCTTCTGAAAGCACATCCGTCTGTAGAGCGGTCCATTTGATCTACAATTAGAGTCTGTTTGCAAACACGGGTGGCTTTTACATCCAGCAGGCAAGGAAATGCAGAACCCAGAGGGAAGCGCAGGTGAACCGATGCAAATACTGGAGCCAACAGATCTCTAACAGGGATCTATAAGGCAGACAAAGACTGCTGAATGAACGAACCATCCTGCACACAACGTGAGCAGAGCGTCTCACGAGGCTCGGCGAAGGCGACAAAAGCTTTGCTGTGTTTTATGGAGGACGGTCGTCGTTAGCACGTTGCAGGGTTTATCCTCGAGTGGTCTGTCCGGTTTGGAGAGAGAACAGCAGTGCTGCTTCGTGTGTAACCACACGGCATCACAGCGAATCATCGTGCTACACTTAAAAGTTTGTGAAATGAGGGCTAAATTCAAAATTCCATTACATTTGTGCTTGTTTGTCATGTTGGGCTCTCTATTATTCCCTGATCATTTCCAAGGCTTCAGTCAATAGAAAAGTAATGAACACTTTGAAGTAACTGGCTGAGGGCAAAGCAATCATGAATAATGGCTGGAGCAGGAATTAATTGACGCTGGACTTCTAACTACTTTTCAAATTCAAGTGCCTCTTCTGTGGCAGTATGAGAACCCCCTGGTTTTTTAGATGATCATACCAGCAGGTGTAAGGAGGTCATGGTGCCCCTGCACTCTGCACTTGTGAGCCTGCACCTTGAGTACTGGGTCCAGGTTTGGGTGCTACAGGATCAGAAGGACATTGACGAGCTGGAGTGGGGCCAGAGAAGGGCAACAAGGCTGGGGAAGAGGGCTGGAAAACAGGCTCTATGAAGACCAGCTGAGGGAACTAGGGTTGTTTAGTCTAGAGAAGAGGAGGCTGAGAGGAGACCTTCTTGCTCTCTACAGCTACCTCAGAGGAGGTTGTAGCGAGGCTGGTGCTGGTCTCTTCTCCCAAATTATTGATTATAGGACAAGAAGAAATGGCCTCAAGTTGCATCAGGGGAGGTTTAGATGGGATCTGAGGAAGTTCTTTGCTGAGAGAGTGGTTGAGCACTGGAACAGGCTGCTCAGGGAGGTGGTGGAGTCCCCACCCCTGGAGGGGTTTAAAAGTGAGTGGCTAGAGCAGTTGAGGCCATGGTGTAGGGGTTAGGGAGCTGTTAGGCTGAGGGCTGGATTTGCTGATCCTGGAGGTCCTTTCTAGTCAGGATGATTCTGTGATTCCATTCATTGACCCCAAATTCTAGTCCCATTGACCCCAAATCTCAGTGGAGCATAGAATTCTGATTTTAAATTTAAATTGTTGTTTTTTTCTCTTTCAGAGCTCTGGGCCAGTGCAATGTGGAGCTACCGGATGTGATCCATTACCTTCCACGGGGTAAGTCTGTCTGTCTGCAGTGAACTTAAATGGTTGGCCATGTTGTGATGCACCAAGACCATGTGTTTCCAAGGAACCTAGATGGTTGGCCGTGTCTTGATGCATGAAGACCATGCATGTCCCATAACCCATTCACTCAAAACTGTGAGCAGGAGGCTCTTATCCAGCTGCATTTTGTATGTGGAACCCAGAGACCCCCATGGGCTGTGTGTTTTCAGTTGTTATTCCTGTCCATGAGGCTCCAGGCCTGTGTGGGAGCTCTGTGTAGTGGGGTGGTGTCAGGCCAGCAGTGGAGAGCTGGGTCCACAATCAAAGGCAGCAACTGAAAAACATTTTTAGATGCTCCTTTTCTTTGTTGGATGCTGCTCCCCTCTGCCCTCCTTCAGTACGATTGCTTGCCAAGCCGTATGAGGCAACTTCAAACTGACATCGAACCGCAGCTTGAAATGTGCCTTGAAATCTGTTTTAATTAGATATGAGCCATAACAATTTAATTACAGATCCACCCACTAAATTGTCTGTTTTGGATTGGGGCAGACACACTGTGTACAGAAACAAAACCGTTTGGAGGAGGTCCCTCGCTGATTTCTGTGAGGGGCATTCGAGCTTGCAATAAAGTACCAGAGAGCAGTGATCATTTAACCTCTCGCCTGCTAATTACCCACGTTGCTCATAAAATCTGCCAGATTTAGCTAGATGGAAGTCAGCTCTGCTGTAACCGCTTGCTCCTGGGGGAGGAGATGCCTGGTGCGTCTTGCGTGCAGGGTCATGCCAGCGCTGCTGCTGAGGAACGTGTGGCCATCGATAGCTGACTGGAGCTTGAGAAATAAAACCTTTGTTGGTTCGTGAACGGACCTTTGCAATAATGAGCTCCTGTAAATTTGGATTAAATCTGTATCCCATGTCGAAGTGGAACTCCATCCCTTAGTGTGGATATATAGAGGCTGTTGTCCAGAGGAGTCTGCTGGGCATTGGTGTCTGGGTTTGCTCTGCAGCACTGGTTGACTAGGAAATACTCATTTCACTCACTCCAAATTAAGGCTCTAAGTAGCTCCTTGCAGAGGTTTGTGTGTTGTAATTAGAATGTCTGGAGAAATGCTGCTGTAGAAAATAGTGTGGTTGCTAATGCAGATTTTCTTTGGCTGCTGTGGCTCCTGCCCATCTCCTCTCAGCATTATGGGTTCATGGTTCCTGTCACCTTGCTGACATGCAGGCTGAAGGTAATCTTTAGATTTGGAATGGCTTGTAGCTTCATGGTCACAGATGAGTGACTTTGGGTTTGGTGGTTTCTCCTTGTGTCTAAATCCCACGGATGTTTGATGGATACTTTTCCCAAACTGGTTGGACAGCTGTTCTGAGGAAATCCTGTTAGGGGAATTTCTTAGTGCTTAGCAGTTAAAAATGGAGAGCTGTGAAGCCTAAATGAATTTCTCTCATGTTGTCAATAGCACAAACTCACATTTAGTCAGTGAAATGACATCATGAAGCCTGAGGGAGGGGTCTGTGCCTACCTGTGGGCAGCTGGTGGGCTGTGCCGTAAGCCAGGGGATGACTGAAAACTTAATTGTGTGTCCAGAAAACGTACAACATGGTTGAAATTAAACTTCTCTTTAGAGCTGGGGCTGCAGGCTCCTGGAGAGGGACCCTTGGGTGGGAAATCAGGGAGGTTCGCATGGGTGTATCTGGCCTTTTGCTCTGGGCTAACAGATGGCACCAGCCATCGCCCTTCTCCGAGGTTTCTTATGCCATTAGGGATAAATAGCTATTATCTTCCTTCTCCTGTGTTTGAAGTGGTGCTTACCAGGGCACAGTTTGGCAAGTTCATCATCAGTTTGGTAAACAAGTCTTACTAAAGCTCATTGCAAGGCACCTTTGTGACTGAAGCCTGATGTTTGAAGAATGAACTTGGCCATCACCTGGTGCAGACAGGACCAAAATGCATCGTATCAGCTGCCTGGCAAGGAGAGGGCTGAGGGATAAAGCTCATCAGGTGCTTCTCTGTTTCCTTGGCTACAAGATAATTCAAACACCTTCTGTTTTACTGGCATTAATGAAAACCTTCTGGGATACACTTTGTCGTGTGATGGGCAGGCACCTCACTTGAGTCACAGGCTATGTTAAAACATTAGCTGTGGGGGTGCAGCTTTTTGGGCACCAATTACCCCCCAAAAGGTTTGGGAAGACAAAAATATTAATAGTGTGCATTTCTCCTTAAATGACTTCTTTTATTGGCTCTGCTCAGGGGCCCCCAATGATAGGACGAGGGGCAGTGGGTGTGAGCTGGAGCATCGATCTGAGGACCTTCTTCATGGTAAGGGTGACAGAGCCCTGGAAGGGGCTGCCTAGGGCAGTGTTGTGGAGTCTCCTTCTGTGGATTTGTTTAAAACTCTCCTGGGCACGTTCCTGTGTGACTGGATCTAGGGGATCCTGCTGTGGCAGGGGGCTGTGGAGTCTCCTCTGGAGACGTTTAAAACCAGCCTGGCCATGTTCCTGTGTGACTGGATCTAGGGGATCCTGCTGTGGCAGGATGATCTTTCGAGGTCCCTTCCAGTGTCTAATGTTCTGTGATTCCATGACACTGATGTGGCACCAAGAATTGATTTTTTTCCTGAAAATTCAGGTGTGGTTCTTAGCAAACCCCTCTAATTAGGTCAGAATTTTATAAAAGGGCTTCCAATTAGCATAGAATGGCATGAATTTTGCATTCTTCTATCAAATGAAACACAGGGAAGGAACAAATAATTTATTCATGCAAAACCAACCCCCATGAATCATTTATTTACCTCTTCTGGTGATTTCACGCGCTCCCTTTTTAGACATCAAGCTGCAAATTAATCAGACTTTTCTAGGAGTTGATTTTGTCTAGGAAAAAAAAAGAGTAATAATGACATCAGTAGCTTCTCCTGTAGGAAAATGATGGTGTGAACGTGGGCGAAAAGTCCACTTAAAAACAAAACCTAAACCAAAACTAACCAAAACCTTAATTAACTCTCTGACTGTGCAGCTGTAAGAGGTGGAGATTTCACTGTCTTTACCCTTCAGAAAATCTTATTACCAAAGAAGAGTTTTGTGTTCAGCCCTATCGAGTTAATCCATGAATCCAGAGCAACTCCCTTGAGTTGGTTAGCGTTTTCATCGGTGTAAGTAAAACTGAACCTGGTGAAAGGGCTTTAATCTGCACCTGTGAGGTGGGCGCCAGTTCCTGAGAAGGGTGCTGCCTTCGGGCTCTGTTCCATTGCCAGCACCAGCATTTACCAGAGCTCATTCTGCCTCTCAGTGACTCATAACCCACCAGAGATGGGGCTTTTCTGAATTCAGTCAAAACTGTTTGGCCTGTCAGTAATGAGTTGCTTTGTAATGAGGAGTTCACTGCAGTTTTGTCACAGTGTTGTGTTGGAGGGAGCAGATGTTCTGCTGCAGAGGTTCTGGGGTGCCTGCCTGGCCTCCTCTTTGAAGCAATCCCCACTGCAGAGCCTGGGGTTGAAGTGTGAGCTGTGATGAGGAGAAGTTAATCGTGAGCAGGGCACTCCGAAATGCAGGAGATCGGATCTTCTGGTTGTTTAGTAAAGTCCTTGCTATGGATTAAAGGATGTAAGTAAGTGATTAATGAGCTGGCCTTAAAGCTCAGTGAATCTAGGTTCAGCTCCAAGCTTTGCCAGACCTCCTGCACCAGTAGGCGATTCATGTGACCTGAGTACCATCTCTTGTGAAAGCGAGTTGGGTACTGCTCGGTGTACTCTGCTCTTTCAGAAGCGCTGTTCTTGTAGTGAGGAGGAGTTCATCCTGCTGAAAGCCTCTGCAGCAACAAATTCAAAACCTGCTGGACACAGGAGTGAGCGCTGTTCTGCAGCGTTGGGCTACACCATGTCCTGAGATCATCCTCCCTCCCATCTTGGTGATTCAATGATGCTGTCAGGCACTAAAGGGGAAGTGCCCAGTGAAACACTACCATGCTGCCGGGTGAGGTTGTAATTGCCAATTACTCAGGGCTATCATTTTATCCTGTGCTAAAAGCTTCACAATTGCAGGAAGATCATCCTAACGAGGATGAAAAGTGATTACCGTGCTGCCATTGGGGTTTGTTGGCAAAGTAGCCAAAGGACTGCCAGGATCTCCTTTCCCACAAACGTGGCTGTAAAGGCTGATCCAACCTCCCAGGATGGGTATGTGCTCGGAATTAGAACCTGGGAGAGCAGAACCAAGCTGGTGTGGTGTGTATTTCCATTAATGTTCTCATTTTACTCTAATGACCGGATAAGCTCTCAAGCCTTCATTGATATTTTTACACAAACTTAGTCTGGGCCACTTAAACAAAGCACATCACTGCTTTTTGGTGTGGTTCCGCTGCTGCGAAACGCTGACGGTGTCCTTGTGGTGCTGCCAGGCAGTCTCCTCTCTGAAGGGCTCTGCCTCTGCAGGTAGGGGTCAATGGGAATTAAAACTACAGTTGCTGTAACACTCTCCACTAGGTTAATGGCAAAACCTTCTCCGTGCTCTGCTCTCCTGGCTATGAGACCCTTGAATGTGGGTCTGATATTTCTTCTCGTCATTAATTTGATTGGTAACAAAAGCTTTTTAAACTTTATAGGCTGTTCACAAGGGCTAGTTTCAAGGGTAATTAAACACCTCATTATATCTGGTAATGTTAATTGCATTTTTCATTTTATTTGTACACTGACATTTGCTGTGGCTAAAAATAGTCTGTGAATAAGACTGGAAGGGGGAGCTCAAGGTAGAGAGAGAATCATAGGATCACACAGCTGTTTAAGTTAGAAAACACCTGTATGATAGAGTCCAACTACTAACACAACTGTCCCAAGGCCACCCTAAGCTCCCAAAACTACGCAACTGCCAATGGCATCCTGGCTTGCAGCAGCACTGGTGCGGCCAGCAGGACTAGGGATGTCATTCTCCCCCTGTACTGGGCACTGGGGAGGCCTCCCCTCGAGTACTGGGGCAGTGCTGGGACCCTCACCTCAAGAAAGAGATGGAGGGGCTGGAACGGGTCCAGAGAAGCAACGAGGCTGGGGAAGGGGCTGGAAGGAAAGTCTGATGAGGAGAGGCTGAGGGAGCTGGGGGTGTTGACCCTGGAGACGAAGGAAACTCAGAGGGGACCTTCTCCTTCTCTCCAACTCCCTAAAGGTAGGTTCCAGTCAGGTGGGGGTCAAGCTCTTCTCCCAGGCAACCAGTGCCAGGACAAGACAGCCGGGCCTGAAGCTGCCCGGGGAGGGTTAGGTTGGATGTCAGGAAGCCCTTCCTCATGGAAAGGGTGATCAGAGCCTGGACTGGACTGCCCATGGCAGAGGTGGAGTTGCCATCCCTGGAGGTGTTGAAGGGCAGCCTGGCTGTGGCCATTAGTGCCCTGGTGTGGCTGCTGGGGTGATGTTAGGTCTTGAGCTGGGCTGGCTGATCTCAGAGGGCTTTTCCAGCCTCAACCATTCTGTGATGCTGTGACTGTTAAACAGCTCCCAGAATGGCGATTCAGCCCCCTCCCAGGGCACCCTGTTCCACTTGTCCTGGTACAGAGATTTTGATCTAAATCGAATGTTTGGGTAGAAAAGCTCAAACCCTGTGGATATCCCGTATCAAAGTCCATCTTTACACCTTAAACTGGCATGAGCTGCTTCCTCCTCCTCTTCTGGAAAGGTCTGTCTGTATTGTTAAAGGTAGGTTTTACAAGTAGGACTAAGCCCTTGAAGATCTTAGAGTTGATCCAATGATTTCGGTTCCTGTCTGTGTAGTTCTGAGTAGACTTGAATGTCAAGGAAAACATTGTTGAAATGTATTTAGAAGCCACGAGGAGAACATGGAACAGAAGAAAACACAAAGCTTGAAAATAATTTATTTACTTTCTGCATAATTAAAAAGTCAGTCTGAAATGCAGGGTAATGCACCTCAGCCCTCAGCTCGTTGCCTCTGCTAATTTATTCGGTGTCTTACAGTTGGCAGTTAATGATGTTCTCCTAACGACACACCAATTAAATCTTCTTGCATTTATTAGTCCTTTCTCTCAGTCACTTTTCCTCGAAGATAAGTGTGACAGGGTGGTGTTCGTGAGGACGTGGGTGAAGCGGGTTGCTGGCTGAACATTACTGCTTTGCAACCCAGGATGGCTCATGGAAGCAACTTTGAATGACTGGTGACCACTGGTAATTCACACGGGTCCCACTACAACACTCAGTGATGATCTGCACGTTAAACTACCTTTATGGAAGCTTGTGCTTCCCGCCAGTGTTAACACGTTGCTGGATGCCTTCAGTTCAGAGATTCAGAGAATCACAGATTCATCATCTTCTGTGTTTCTCAGAATCACAGAACATTAGGGATTGGAAGGGACCTTGAAAGATCATCCAGTCCAATCCCCCTGCCACAGCAGGATCCCTTACATTCCTGTGCCATGTTGCATAGGAACATGGTCAGGCGGGTTTCCTCCAGAGAAGACTCCACAACCTCACAACCCCCTTGGGCAGCCCCTTCTAGGGCTCTGGCACCTTCACCATGAAGAAGTTCCTTCTCACATTGATGTGGAACCTCCTCTCTTCCAGCTCACACCCGGTGCCCTTTGTCCTATCATTAGATGCCCCTGAGCAGAGCCTGGCTCCATCCTCCTGACACCCACCCTTTCTATATTTATCGCCATTCATGGGATCACCCCTCAGTCTCCTTTTTCCCAGCTCAAGAGCCCCAGCTCCCTCAGCCTTTCCTCATCAGAGAGATGCTCCCCTCCCTCCATCATCTCTGTGGCTCTGTGCTGGGCTTTCTTCAGTCCTTCTCAGTGGTCTGTTCTTCTTGTGGAGATGTTCTCTCAGCCTTCAACATACTCTGACCTGGGATATTTTCAGATGGCCCAGATATTCCTTCTGACTCATTTTGTAGGTCAGCAGTAAGTTCTGCTGATATCTAGAGGAAATTCGCAGCCTCCAAAGTCACCAACAATGAATTGGTATTTGAGAGCTGGTTTCTTAATTAATAGAAGATTTCTTAATCAGGCAGCCTGTTAAAGGAACAGCAAGGTGGTTTTCATGAAGGCTTTTCTGCCTTGACGTGGGAAATGATTCATCAATTGCCAGAAATATCCCTGGAGATGTTCCCATTGGATTAAGAACATGGTTTGCACTTGTATCGTCACGACCTCTCAGCCCCTCTCAGATAATACAGAACAATTTGTGACTCCTGTCACCATCGGTGACCTTTTATGGGTGCTGTGGCAGTGCAGAAGGATAGATGTGTTCATAGAATCATTAGGGATTGGAAGGGACCTCGAAAGATCATCCAGTCCCCCCACCACAGTAGGATCACCTAGACCAAGTCACACAGGAACACATACAGGCAGGTTTTAAACGTCTTCAGTGAAAGAGACACCACAAGTACCCTGGGCAGCCTGTTCCAGTGCTCTGTCTCCTGGGCTGTCATAGAATGGCCCAGGTTGGAAGGGACCTCCAAAGGTCATCTAGTCCAACCCCAACCTGCAGGGAGCAGGGACATCCTCAACTAGATCAGTTTGCCTAGAACCTTGTCCAGCCTCACCTTGAATATCTCTAGGGATGGAGCCTCAACTACCTCCCTGGACAACCCGTTGCAGTGTTCAACCCCCTTGCTTCTAAAGCACTTCTCAACAGCCAATTTAGATCCCACCTTCTCTAATTTGAAGCCTCTGCCCCTCGTCCTGTCACTACAGGGCTTTGTAAACAGTCCCTTGGCAGCCTTCTTGTAGAGTGCCAACCATTGCAGAAGTTTGGGCAAGAGGTAGAGTCCTGAATCTGCCTTAAATCAAGCTCTTATAAATTCCAGAAGAACCTGGACGTCACTAGAGAGACAACTTATAATAGTTCAGACATTTCAGCGGAGGTTCTGACACTCAGTTCTTGCTGGGTCTTGCACCTCTGATCTTCCTAACAAATATGTCGGTCATCACAGCATCACAGAGTGGCCTGGGTTGGAAGAGACCGTGAGAGCATGGCAATAGTCTTCACTAGCAGAAGGCAGTGGAGGTACCTCCACAGATTATTGTTCCTTTGTGCTTTTTCCCTCTTTCATTTAGGGATTTCTATTTCTAAGGATTAATGCAAATCACAGCTAATTACAGATTTTGTAGGTGGAGGCCAGTCCTCCTGATACATTAAGCAGCGTCAAATTTGTTCTTTCACATAATCCGTAGGCTCTTGTGTAGGAAACTGAGTGAAGCAGACTGAGGGAACCTGTTCAAAATGAGCTGCAGAGCTCTCGCTCAACCACTTCCCAAGCCCCGGCGTTTTTCAATTGTAAGTGCGAGTGTCTCTCTCAATGGAGAGTCTCATTAATCTTCTTAAATAACTTAATACTTAATGTGATTGTGGTAAAGAAAACCAGGAGAGTGATCAGCAGTGAAAGAAGCTGAAATACGTAAAATGAGCTTTGCCTGTGCAAGTCAATTGAAACGTCACTGGGAGAAAGGAGAAGACAGCGCTGGAAGATTTATGATCTCAGCAAATCCAGTATTAGGAATGCGAGCGATGGATCTGCCGTCAGACGTGTCCAAAATGACAGTTAAAAAGATTGAAACACTGAGGAGTTAAAGAAGGTTTAGCCTGGTAATTAACTGTAAGTTCCTAACACAAAATGTAAATAATGGAGCTCACTGAGGGAGTGGCGACATCACGGGTCAGACCAGGCGGCTCTTGCAGGGTTTGTGGGACCACAACAGATTTCTGGGGAGCCTGGATGAAAATGGGGTGTCTTAGCTGTTCAGTGATTTTGAGTCTTGTGCACAGGATAAACTACACCCTTGAGTAGCTGTTGAACCTGTAGAAGAGAAGGTTTGTGTGGCTCTTACAGCAGCCCCCAGTACCTGAAGGGGCTACAGGAAAGCTGGACAGGGACATTTTTCAAGGGACTTTATTGATAGGACAAAGGGGATGGGTTCAAGCTTAAAGAAGGGAGATTGAGATGAGATCTGAGGCAGAAATTCCTCCCTGTGAGGGTGGTGAGGTGATAGAACAGGTTGCCCAGGGAGGTTGCGGCTGCTCCATCCCTGGAAGTGTCCAAGACCAGATGGGATGGGGCTCTGGGCAACCTGCTCTGATGAGAGGTGTCCCTGCCCATGGCAGGGAATTGGCACTGGGTGAGCTCTGAGCTCCCTTCCAACCCAACCCAGACTATGACTCTGATTTACTTCAAGGTTGAAAACACTGAGTATGTTATTTACAAGGGCCCTTAAGCTATATCCGCATACGTGAGCTGTGCCTCACGCCTGCCTGTATCACCTGCCTGTTCAGACTGCAGCCACCCAAGTGATTCCCTAACGCACAATTTCTTTGTGATATAAACTAGAGGGAAAGGCTCAGGAAAAGTTAGGAAAGAAAATCAGAGTGCTCTGTAAACCGAGTTAAGACTAATTTCCTGCTCTGAATTGGAATAACGGACTTAATACTAGATAAATATTTCAGCTAAATGAAAGATTTTACAGAACATTAAAAATTGATAGCGCATCAGCTGCCTTCGAAAGGCATTTCCTTTCTGCCTGCTCCTGCAGAATAGGCTGGGGCTGGCTTTTTAGGACCCTCTTCTTTCTGAGCAAATGCCCTGAAGTTTAACCGAATGCATCGGCGGTGATTGCTGTGTGATGACTGTTTTACTCTGTAAATAAGCTATAAATTATGGATGGAGACTTTGTGAATTAATCTATAGTGTATATAGCTCATAAATATTGCACAGCACCTTGCAGCCTGCTTCCAACTTGCCAGTGGAGATCATTCAGGCCAAGGTTTTCCTGTCCTTCCCTCGCATCAGGAATAAGGAGTTTTAATTCTTCCGCAGGATTATTTCTGCTCCTCTCGCAGCGCCGAGCAAAACGGGGCAAAGGATGTGCTTTGCTTCACCTTTTGGAAGGGAGATAAATCATGAGTTTCGTACCTGCGGAGCTATTTTTGCTTTCACCTGGGTCCTCTGAATAAAACGCGTTTTCCCCAGGCAGCTAATTATGGGCTGAGATTAATATGGCAGCAGATTGGAGCCACAACCGCAGCTCTCGGTAACTAGCTGTTAAAACACCCCACGTGTCTGTTGAGTGCAGCGCTAAAACCTTCTGTTCACTGAAAATAAGATGCAGTGGGATGTACAAGGTAAAATGACAGGTAGGTTGGTGATACTTCAAAACAAAACACCAGCTGGCTGGTGTTTAGCTTCTGGGTCAATTGATTTTCTCTTCAGTTAACTGGGCTAAGATAGTTGTAACCTTTTAGGAGGCAGTTAGGAGAAATTAGTGATGTCCAGAATGCGTTGCCGTGCAAAGCATTCCATAAAGATGCTCAAAGGAAAACACTCCGGTCAAAATGTAAGGAAAACACTGGAATAATCAACTCTCTTGTCATTCCTGGTGCTTTTCTGAATCATGCTGGTGTTTCATCTTGGAAACAGCTTGTTAGTCCCTTTCTGTTCTCTTCACAGAATCACAGAACATCAAGGATGGGAAGGGACCTTGAAAGACCATCCAGTCCAATCCCCCTGCCACAGCAGGATCCCCTAGATCCAGTTGCACAGAAACATTTCCAGGCTGGTTTTAAATGTCTCCAGAGAATGAGACTCCACAACCTAACCACTTCCTTGTCCAACTGACAGCTGTTGATATTTCCACACCCTCCACCATATGTTCTGGATCACAGGGCACCACACATCATGTTCTAAGAACTTTGAATGCCATTTGGCTGCAGCCACTGATGCTCGCGATAGTGATCTCAGGCTTTGGACCAGGCTGCTCAGGGAGGGCGTTGAATTGCCAGGCCTGGGCGTGTTTAAAAGTCGTGGAGGTCTGGAGCTTAGGAACAGTAGCCTTGGGACACTTGGGTTGATGGTTGGACTTCAAGATCTTGAAGGTCTGTTCTAGCTTAAATAATTCTGTTACAAACATTGTGAGTTGACCTCAGTTCCCTTCCTTTGCTGCCAATACTGCAACTCTCTCAGTAGCTTCTGTGTCTTCACGCTGGTGTGTGAGAGCCCGAACATGCAGAGGCAGTTCTTTGTCCTGTGTGACAGCGTTGTGTGTCAGGGTGGGTCAGAAAATCACGGGTCTGGGTAGTGTGGAAACAGCAAGTGTTCCAGTCGAGCTGGAAGGAGCACAGGGTGCTCTCTGGCTCTGGCTGGTGGGCGCAGTTTGTTAAAGGCTGAGATGGGAACTAGGACCAAAGATGTGGCTCTGCAAGGGTTTTTTTCCTTGTTGATGTTTTCTTCATCTCAGCACCAGTACAAAGAAATGAGTGATGTGGTGCTATTGCCGTGATGGATGGGCGGTTAGAGCCCATTGGAAGCCTGTCTCACACTCCATCTCTTCCTGACATCTTCTGTTTTCCTGTCCATTCCTTTTGCTGGCTGTGCAGCCTCCAGCTCCGTGGGGCTTTCTCAGGTCCTTGTACTCTTGAGTTTCTCATCAGTCTGCCAGTCCTCTGGCAGAAGACATTTCATTTCTCAGAGCAATGCCTTGCGCTCCTCGGGGACAGTGCTGCACCAGTAGGTCCGTGAGGTGGGAGCAGAACTCTGCTGGGGGTTATGCCTGCAGGGGACAGCAGGTGCCAGGAGTGGGAGGGATGTTTTTTGGGGAGCTGCGTACACGAGGACTGTAATGTGGGTGTCGCAGTGCCCTCCCCGTCACCACCGACATGTTCAGAATGCCTCCAGGGATGCATACTGGAGTGAGTGTATCGAGGCGTGCGAGGTTCCATATTCATGAGGATCACTGTAAAGATTTATCATACCCTTGGCTTAGTCAGAATGTTCGTTCTTGAAAACGGAGCAAGACAAATAATACCACTGATTTTTTAAACATGATTATTGTTGTAGCATCTGGGGGGCTGTGGTTTGATGGTGGCCTTAGCTACGACTGTATCCGCATCCTTCCAGCATAAAATGTCTTGTCTGTATGGAACGGTGGGGTTTTCATCGAGTAGACTGTAGAATCTTTTGAATCTGGGACTTGTTTAAATCAAGCTCCTCATTTTGCACTAATGCTTTGAATAGAGAGATTGTTCCTCACACGCTTTTCAATTCCAGCTGTAAAACTGATCTTTAAGTAGCACTTTTCTCAGCGTGGTGAATTAACCATTAGTGCATAATGGAGGAAAATGCTCTTTGAAATGCACAGATCGGGTTGGGTTGGGGTTTTTTTTTGGCCATTAAGCAAGAAAAGAAAGTGCGAAAGATAGGTTTTGTGCCTTGGGGATGGATCCTCACTTCTGTTCAAGAAGATATTCGCCCTCTGTGCTGGGGAGAATACTTCCCCTTGAGTACTGGGGGCAGTTCTGGGCTCCTCAACTCAAGAAGGAGATGGAGGGGCTGGAGCAGGTCCAGAGGCGTGACGCGGCTGGGGAAGGGACTGGACGGACCGTCTGATGAGGAGATGCTGAGG
>JAOXOE010074396.1:0-28778 GCA_028565055.1 Phoeniculus purpureus
GCACCTCCCTTATGAGGAGAGGCTGAGGGAGCTGGGTCTCTTTAGCTTGGGGAAGAGGAGACTGAGGGGTGACCTCAGTAATATCTTTAAATATGTGAAGGGTAGGTTTTCAGGAGGATGGAACTGGGCTGTTCTGAATGTCATCTAGTGATAGGACAAGGGGCAATGGTTGTAAGCTGTAACATAGGAGGTTCCATAGAAATATCAGAAGGAATTTTTTCACAGTGAGGGCTATGGAACACTGGAACAGGCTGGTCAGTGGCGTTGTGGAGTCTCCTTGTTGGGAGATGTTTAAAACCTGCCTGGATGTGTTCCTATGCAACTTGGTCTAGGTGATCCCGCTGTGGCAGGGGGATTGGACTGGATGATCTTTCAAGGTCCCTTCCAATCCCTAGTGTTCTGTGATTCTGTGAAACCACTTGCTCAAACATTTTGTTCAAACTGAACAAGAAACAAAATAATTTGATGACCTATTTAGAATTGAAAATGCTGCTGTCTTCATATTTCCCCCCTCTGTAGTGAACAGGTACTAACAAATACCTTGAAATGATGAATTAGTGTAGGGATTTATATTGAATATCTCTGATATTTATAATGGTTTATTTTTATGAACTCAATTTCTGTTTCCAATTACACTTGATCTAGCACAACTGTATCATTTAAGAGCATAGCAGAACTCTTCACAGATCTCTAAATCTACCTTTAGCCTGCAAATAGGTTTGCATCATAAAAGTATACCACAGAAATGTATTTTTTGGAAGATAATTTCACAACTCCATGTCGATGTACACAAAAGGTTTAATTGCCAAAATGGACATAAGTAGGAGAAGAATTAGATGATTCTGCCTGATGATTAAGGTCAGGACTGGGTAGAAACCAAAGAGTCAGAAAATAGCGTCCAGGATCTGGATGGTAAGCTAGAATCAGGACATGACATCACAAGTCTAAAGCATTTATCCGACAGAAAATTACTGTTTTAAAGAGGCTTGTTGCTCAAAAACAATTATGGTCACACCTGCAACCCCTGTGATTAGTGTAGTCAGAATAAAGACTAATCTTAGCCCTATGTGAGACTAACAATATAACATTTCCAACAGTATCTCTAAGGATATAATTCTTCCAAAGGAGTGCTATGAGGATGATAAAGGGACAGGAACAACTGCCTTACAAGGAAAGGCTAAGAGATTTGGAGCTTTTTAGTCTGAATAGGAGAAGACTGAGAGGGGATCTAATTAATGGCTATAAATGCATGAGGGTTCCACATAAATACGAGAAAGAACTTCTTCACAGTGAGGGTGACAGAGCACTGGAACAAGCTGCCCGGGGGGGTTGCAGAGTCTCCTTCTCTGGAGATGTTTAAAACCCTGTTGTGGCAGGGGGATTGTACTAGATGATCTTTCAAGGTCCCTTCCAATCCCTAATGTTCTGTGATTCTGTAATCAAGAAGGCAGGGACAACCTCTTTTCACTTGTGCCCTGGGATAGGATATGGGGCAATGCTTTCAAGCTTGAGGACAGGAAGTTCCACCAGAACATGAGGCAGAACTTCTTTATTGTGAGGGTGACAGAGCACTGGAACAGGCTCCCCAGAAAGATTGTGGAGTCTTCTCTGGAGACTTTCAAGACCTGTCTGGATTCTGTACACATTCATGAGTAATCTCCCTTCGTTTTGGTCCTGCTTTGTCAGTGGGATTGGCTTCAAAGATCTTTGGAGTTCCCTTCCAACCCCTGACATTGTTTGATTCTGTGACAGCATCTCTCTTAAGACTCTCATGTTGAACTTCCAATGTGGTTGCAAGAACAGCTGAGTTACCTTTCAGTCACAGTTTAATAGAATCAAATTGTTTAAATGATGTTTTATTAAGAGCTCTATAGTATGTGTAGGATAGAAACTTCACACAGGACAAATGTGCTCATCTATCCTCCTGTTCTGTCAATGAATAGTTGCATTAGTTACAGATTTTCAAGCACATAGGCTTGGCCCTCTGCCAAGTTATTGTCTTTTGTAGAAAGACAGCTATTTATTAGTGAAGTTTTCCCTGTTAAGCTGTACTTCATTTTGACAGAAAGGCAGGATATGTTGTTTTAAGTACAGAAACATGATGAAATTTCATGGTAGATGAGAATTCTGAGAGATTTGATGATAAACAATAATAATTATTAATAAATAAATCAATATTGAGTAAAATAATTGTCTCTGAGATTTTTCTATCTCTATGTAAAGCAGGAAAATTGTCCTGTTGATATAAGAAGGATAACATGCTATTATTTGTTATTCACCAGTGTTAAAAGATCTTAATTCACCTTTTAGAATAGTCAGAAATTGTTCCAATATGTTGTTTCACTTTCACATGATGCTGTTCTTTGTAAGGAAAATTAAACCCTGTATTACCTAGCAGTCTGCATGATTTACCTCATTTATTGCATCACAACACTGACAAATACATTCAGTTTACAGACGTGGAACACAAGATATTGCTGTTCTTGTGTTCATCTTGCTGTTTAGCTAACATGTTCTTAAATTTCGGTGTCCATATGAAACAAGAATTTGATGATGATGCCTTGTCTTCATCTATCAGAGCTGTCAGCAACTTCTGAACTCATTGGTCAATCTCAACAAAATTTGGCTGAAGAATAGGAATCTCAGAAAATGAAGCCCCTATCCTGCTTGTGAAAGCTGACAGCTGAGGGAAACAGAAAGGCCAAAATAAGTTTTGCAGGCTGGTGAAGCTGAGTAGAGTTCAGTGCCTAAATAGAGTCACTTTGAAAGTGATCCTGTGAATTGACTGCCAGCTGGCTGTTCAGCTGTGGAACACAACCAAACAAGCCACACACTTGGTAACTTTCACCTAGCAAAATATATAGAGTATATAAAAAAACCCATCAAAATACCAGGGAAAGGATGGATTAGCAGACATTCCCTATGGGGAAAAAATCAGGCATAAAATTAACTGCTTACCTAAGCAAATTAACGGGTTCTGAAAATGTATTTCTCTCCCCTCCTCCCTTACCAGCCTTTCCTTCCCTCATTCAACGAAGTTCTGATAAAAAACTTAGCTCCTTCTGTGATATTTTTTTATGCATTATATTTATATTCAATATAGACTTTGGGAAATGAATTCTTGTTACTGTCCTCAGAGATGTCTCTATCTTTTCACAGTGCAGATCTGTTGACCAAAAAGACATCATTTTCTGTAATCACTTAATGGACTGGAAGTGGTATGAATAGGACAGTGGACATAACCTTTGTCAGTAGTGATGACATAGGAAGGGAATTGATATTATTTCATTATACAGAACTCTTACAGTTGAATGGCTTGAATTTCTTAATGAAGCTATAATAGGTTTCTGGTTTTAGAATTGCACTTACTGACACTCAAAAAAAAGATTTATTATTTTTATATAGAGGGAGTGGATGTGTATTCGTGCTTACTATGCCTGTGATAGAAAGGTGGACCCCTAGGATAAGAGATCATCCTCTAAGTGTAAATGAATGCCGTGGTTCACCAAGGATCTGTCAATTGAAGTGATGGGCTTGGCACTTTACATAATATGATCCAACACACTGGCTGTAATTTTGAAGGTAAATTGAAGTAGTTCAGCCTGTAAAAATTTCAGCCACGCAGCAGAAACTGCGCTGACACATTGAAAAAATACATTTCATGAACAGCAGAAATTAATAGAGAAGTTCAGAATCAACCAAACTTAGTTTTGTTGAACACCTCTATGGATGTTCAGATTCCTGATGAGAAGTAGAGTCCTGAAGGATTCTCAGCATTTCTTTGCTCTAGGTGCTTGTTTTCATGACATCTCTATGAAAATTCCTTCTTCCAAGGCTTAGAGATTTCTTTTAAATTTACTTGAAATTGGTTAGTGATGTGAAGTGGTTAGTCTGAAATAAAAAAGGAAGGATGAGGAATGACAGAAAGTGTCATTACACCTGCCTTGAATCTTTAAAGAACCACAATAAAGTTTCTTAACATTGGCAATTGAGGGAATAAATTATCAAAGTTTAGGGCTGGGCTGACCATTAGAATGGCAGATTTTATTAACCCTTCTCCCTCCCGAAAAGCAAAGATAAAGGGAGAAAGACTTCTGGATCAGAAAACAAAATTAAAATTTCTTTAATCAAAATAATACAAATAATATGAATTTTCATACAACCTCCCTCCTTGATAGCAATTACATTACTGTCAGTGCTGATGCTGTGGACAAGCACTTGGCAAGTCCCAGACCGGACTCGGTGGCAGATAGGAACCAGATGCAGGGTCTGGATTATGGAACTAGATTCACAGATGCAGAAACTGGGATTGGAAGCAGAAAGGACAGAGCCCTCCTCAAACACTAGCTGTTGAAGAAGAGAGGCTGACCCTTGTGATCTCTCAGTTTTATATCGAATATGATGTACAAGGGATGGAATAACGTGTAGGTCAGTGTAGGGTCACTAGTCCTGTCTGCTCCCCACAGGTGCAGCTTCTCACTCACTGCACCCCAACGTGAGACATAGGATTGGCAGTGACTTTGGTCTTCATAGGAACAGATATAAGCAGGAGCCTTACTGCACACCAATCCTCAGCAGTAACTGTGAATCCCAAGCACTGTCACTTGTAGAAGCAGACACTGTCTGTAACACTGTCTGTTAACTGCAGAAAGTGCTGTTACTTAGAAGAAACTGAGATGAAAAGTGAAATCCCTGAATAGAATGTCACTGGTTAACATGCTGTTCAGGTCTGGGACAAACTCTTATTAGCCTAATTAGTGAAGTGCTAATGGACTGAAAACAACAGGGAGGGCTCAATTGTCACTTGTAAGTTAAACAGGTAAAAAAGAGAGAACTGGCCTCAGGAAAACAACTAAAATTTACCTTCAGCAACAAGGCCCCATTTCCCACTACCTTGACCAGTACATGAACCAAATCAGTCCCCAATGCACAAAATAAACCAGTGGCCATGCAAAGCAATAGGGAAGGATAATGAGCCCTTTTAATTAGTCCAGCTCTGTAACCTGCCTTCAGGGAAAGAGATTTAGGACACAGCCTTTTCAAGGTGCAATATTGTGGCAGACCCAGTCCTTCAGTCTTGTTTCTATCCATGGCGGGGGTTTGGTTTCTGCAGGTTACAGACCCACCAACCACTCCAGCTTGAGTCTTCTCAAAGTGATGGTTTCTTTTAAGAATTCAGTGTCTTGACACCTGCCACAACTAGCTTCCTCTCTGGGGCTCTCTGGGCTCTGCATGACTTTTGTTCACTACCTGGATGCCTCCTACCTCTAGTCTCGAAAAAAACTCAGAAGGTCGCAAAAACACAAAACCCCTGAAGCAAACAAAAAAACTCCATCCCAAAGCCCATGAAAAGTCCCCAAATATACTCATTGATAGATGAGCTGAGATCTGCCTGTAGACTGGGAGAGGTGTCTATGGTTTTCCAAAACTTCTTACAGGCACCATTTTAGGCTCCTATCCCTAAGACTGAGACCCAGCATGGCTCAAACCATGACAAAGAATGAATTCTGTCCTTCCTGAAAACAAGACATAAATTAAGATGTACATGTCTTTACTAAAATGCAGTGTCCTGCAAGCAAGCAAGTGGCATCCATCACTGAATAAGCGCTTTGATTCAGTATTGTAACAACAACTATAAAATCTTTTGATTTTTTTTAATATTGTCCAGTATCTTTTTAATATTATCCAATAAATTGAAATAAGTAGAAGAAAAATAATTGCAATGGATTCCATTTGCCTTAAAAATAATTTACAGTGACACATCCTCATTCTCTTCTCTGAGTTATAGTCAACCTGCCTCTGTAGTAGAAGTCCTTTTAGAAAGTACAAACTTATCACCATCTGCTGGGGCCAGTTAAATTTAAGCACAACCTTAAAGGACTTCCTGAGTAAGAATTGACCTAAATGAATTATTACATTGAAATAAATGATCTTATATTTATGTGAATTCAGCTTTGCACAGAAGATGTAAGGAAATGAAGTTCAAAAACAAAAAAAGCCTATCTCTCACTAAGTTGAAAGATTTGTCCATCTGAACTTTAATTATCCTGAAAACCTGTTTGATGTAAGTACTGATCTAATAATTTTGTATGTTATATGTGTGTGTGTATAGATATATAAATGCTGTTGCTGTTTGAAAATTACCAGAATTTTCAGATGTACAGATTTGTGCTTTCATGAAGAAAAAAAAAGTTATGTTGCTTTGTGAGGACCCCCCTCTCCCCAGTGACCTGTCCTGGGGGAGGTGACACTGTCCCAAAGACCTGCCCTAAGGGGTGTCACTAAGTGAGCATATAAAAGGGGATAGTTATCTCGGTCCTGCTTTTTTTTGCTGAGGGCTTTCAGCCAAGCACAGGGTGCCGCTGTACCGCAGACAGGGGTGATGCATGAATAATAAGAAGATGGTGGTACTCGTCTCTACTTGACTGACATGCTCTTTTCCCCCAGATCTCTGATGTGAAAAAAGACCCAAGGACCAATATGATAGTGATGTCCCAATGTATTTTTCTCAGAATATGCGATGGCATTTGAGGCACAGATTCTAGTTTGTGTGCACTAACTTGCTTAACCTTCTATTCTTTTCTGTACACAGTTACAGAGTTAATAAACCCTTTCCTAGTTTCCCTAAGCTATCCATTGTCTGGCAAATTTATCCAAGATCTCATCGAGACCTAACTGCTTTGTTTTCTTTTCCTTTCTCTTTAATTTTGGTCTTGAACCCACCTCAAATGCACATGCTGCCATCATAGAGCCAGGAGTGGAAGAGATGCTGGAGGCTTTGAAATGTAAGAATAGAAAAGGTAGCTTGATTCGAGTTCTACCCATACACCAAAATAGATATGCATGATATCATTATGAAACAAAGTGATCAAGCTACCATCTGAAAATGTCACCCACAACAAAAATAAATCTGCTCTGCAATTAACTATATTTAGATGAATTATGTAAAATCATAAGCAAAATGCTAAGTAGTCCTTTATAGTATCTTGAGCAGAGATTATTTATATCTCGTTAAGGATTTTATGGTAAATGCGTGTGTGTACGTGTTGCATTTTTTTTCTTCCTTAATTATGCCTGTGAAGTAAAGTTCTCTGAAGGTCTTGCAGGACCTTCAAGGCCAGGAAAGTCAAACGTATACATTCACCATAACACACCTGTCTACAATTTCACAGTTACAGTGTAGTCACTAAAGTATTTTATTGCCAAAGAGCTGCAAGTGTAAGTGAGATTTCACAGTCTGCCTCTTCTGCACTTACTCAGTTGTTCCTAGTGTGAAATAGTTGGTCATAAAAACTCAGTGAGTCACAGAAGCACCAGAATAGAGACAAGTTATGTTATAAATTATTAATAACACTGTAAATTGTGACACTGAGTACCTATTGGTGGGATTTGCTAAAATTGTTGAAGTTTTATAGATTGTATTCGTCTTATGATGTACTGATTGCTACAGGAATAAAATAATCCATTGCCAAAGTATCAGTACTTTCCTCAACAAACCTTTCTTCTGATCAAAACAAACAAACAAACAAAAGAGACAGAAATAGAACAGCCTAGTGTTTCTCTAATCTTTAGATACAGAAGGTGACTCTTCTGAAGTTTGTTCAAAGTCAGCTGCGACAAAATATACTCATGTGTAAATGTCCAGTTATTAATTTGCCCCTGGTTAGAAACACCTTCTGATCACTGTTGGTTTTCAGTGAATTATAGAATCATCATGGCTGGAAGGGCCTTCCAAGATCATCAAGTTCAGCCCCCATCCCAACATCTTCCTTAGCCCTAGACCATGGCCTCAAGTGCTCTAACTACTCAGGTTTTGAAGACCTCCATCACATCCACTGATGATGACTCCACTCCCTCCCTGGGCAGCCCGTTCCAGTGCCCAACCACTCTCTCAGGAAAGAATTTCTTCCTAGGATCCAACCTAAACCTCCCCTGAAGCTGCTTGAGGCCATTCCCCTTGTCCTGTCAGTAGTAATTTGTGAGAAGAGACCAGCACCTGCCTAACTACAACCTCCTTTTGGTAGTTGTAGAGGGCAATAAGATCTCCTCTCAGCCTTCTCTTCTCTAGACTAAAAAGTCCCAGTCCCCTCAGCTGCTCTTCATAGATCTGTTTTCCAGATCTCTCCCCAGCCTCGTTGTACTTCTTTGGATGCACTCGTCTGTATAAAGAATAGAGACATGTGTAGCTGTGCTACCGCATAGTGCTATTCAGTGACTGTTGTTCTTAGAGATGAAATCATACTACCAGTGGAAGATTGTCTTCTTCTGCAAAATAAATAACAATGCAAGTCCAGCAGCTGTTGTCTGAGAATATTCAATATCATTTTGACAGCATGCAGTATGATGTGTCATTTCCTTTTTCTTCTTCGATCTTGCTACATTTGTACCTTAATGGGAAAATGTTGGCTATATGGCATATGAGTGCTTGTGCTTAATGTGCTCAAGCATTGAGACAGAAGCAAAGCACCACCAAAGCACCCACCAAAGCACCACCAGCTAGGACTTTTCACATTGAGATTTGTCTGATACTGGAAACAATTCTTCATAATTTCAGTTTGTGCATTTCATAAAAATAATTTTGGGAAAAAATTCTCCTATGAGATTCAGTACTGCAAAACAAATGTGAAAGTCAGACTTCAGGATTCCAGCCTGTTTACTCTCTGCCAGTTTTAATATCACCCAGTTTAAGGTGAAAACTCAGGGAATATTTTTGCAAAATTCCTCTTGTTTAAGTTTCCCAAGTATAGAATAATCACTGGCTACACTTAAGAGGAGAACTTTGGGCAAACACACAGCTTTTCTGTAAAGTTTGCCAGATAGAGTAAGAATTCAGCAAGAGAGTAACATACAGGCTTTTCCGGTGACATTACTGGTGGTAATGACTTTAAATAGCAGTGCAGTCTGGCTTTTCAGGTGGCTTAGCTGACATAGCTCTTTCATCCACCTTTCCAGGTATAACAATTGTGCTCAGGGGTTCATATTTCTTCCATGATAAGTAACCTAGGTACAGTTAAGGAGCCTGAGGAGCAAGGAATCTAGTCTTACTTGTTTACTATTTGTAGATTCATCAGATTCACAGAATCATAGAATGTTAGGAGCTGGAAGGGACCTCTAGAGATCTTTAAGTCCAACAGCCCTGCCAAAGCAGGGTCATCTAGGACAGGCCACACAGGGCCAGGTGGGTTTTGAAAGCCTCTAGAGCAGGATACTCCACAACCTCTCTGGGCAGCCTGTGCCAGGGTTGTCTCACCCTCCTAATAAGGAAATTTGTCCTCATGTTGTGGTAGAACCTTCTGTGTTCAAGTTTATATCCATTATTTCTTGCCCTAACACATGGCCCCTTTCTCTTGATACCTATCCCTCAGATATTTATGGACATTAATGAGATCCCCTCTCAATCTTCTCTTTTCAAAACTAAACATCCCTAGTTGTCTTAGTATTTTCTTCACAGTGGAAACACCTAAGTCCCTTCATCATCCTCATAGCTCTCCATTTAACTCTCTCCAGTAGACCTCTGTCTCTTTTGAGCTGAGGAGCCCAAAATTACATCCAGTACTCTAGGAGTGGTCTCACTAGGGTAAAGAGGAAGGAGAACTTCCCTAGATGTGCTGAAAAGTTTTCTTGATGCACCCCAGGATACCTTTGGTCCTCTTGTGAACTAACTCCAAAGTCCTTCTCCATGGTACTGGTTTCCAGCAGGTTGTCCCCTAACCTGTACTGATGCCTGATGTATTCCTTCCCAGAAGCAGATCTCCAGATTCTGGCTATATCTGCTCTTGATGTATCAAGTTTTTTACTGCTGACAGATAATGGATATTTTTCTGGAATTCAGGCTGGCTACATGTGAGGTTTTAGTTGGTTCATTCCCATACAGTATTGTATTAGTTTACAGTCAAAGGCACTATAATCCACTTTTAGAGAGTTCTAGGCTAAATTGCAATTTAAAATACATGTCTAACACTCCATTTCCAGCTAGAAGCTATGAAATATTAGATACCTATTCTTCTTGCTTGTCTTAGGCTGGCCATTTTTTGGCATTGTGATTTCAGGTTCATAGTTTTATAAAAGCTGTCTGTCTTCTCGGAAGGTCATGTGGAACAACCCTCCTTCTCAAGAAGGGCCACCTACAGCCATGCTCAGATGGCTTTTTAATGTCTCCAA
This sequence comes from Phoeniculus purpureus, assembly GCA_028565055.1. Classification (NCBI taxonomy): domain Eukaryota; kingdom Metazoa; phylum Chordata; class Aves; order Bucerotiformes; family Phoeniculidae; genus Phoeniculus; species Phoeniculus purpureus. Next base: position 10,162 of record JAOXOE010074396.1, read on the forward strand.
GGGTGGAGATTCCAGCACCCTCTGCCAGTGCTCAGTCTTTTTCACAGTAGAAAGTGCTTCTTGAAATTCAAAGAGAACTTCTTGCACTTGAGTTTGTACCTGTTGGATCTGGGCCTGTTACTGGGTACCACTTAGAACAGGGATCCCTCTCCTTCATGTGCTCCCTTCAGGTATTTGTAGATACTGGTGAAATCCCCATGAACTTGCTTTTTTCCAAATATCTTTTTTCCTATCTTGTGAGTTAATGCTTTCATTTAGAATTATGTAATCATTTAGGTTGGAAAAGACCTTTAAGGTCATCAAGTCCAATCATTACCTGAACTGAATCAAACCCACTGCTAAACCCTGTCCTTAAGCTCTGTATATCCATGACATTAAAAAAGTCCAAGGATGGAGATTCAACTACCTTCCTGAGCAGCCTGTGTAGGAACTGAGACAGTTTCAGACAAAGCCATATGAAAAGAAAATCTCAATGCAAAAGCCATAACACCAGTCATAAATGAAATAATAGAAATTTTTTCGGTGGGGTTCTTAATATTTCACAGTTAACTTGGTGGGAGTTTAGGTCTTTCTGACAGTACAGCTGTTGGGGCTGTATTTGAAAACTACATAGAAATAATAAAGTTACATTAAAATTCTCCTAACAGATGGAAAACATTTGGAGAAAAGGCTTCAGGATACATGAGGGTCCTAAATGATGCTGGGGCTTGGTATTTAAGGAGGAAAAGAAGTGTGTTGGAAGTAATAATAAGCAGAACTAAAATCACATTTGGATTAGACAAGTTCTTTGCCAAGATGCAGAAACACATGGTTTTTATATTTCATTATTTTGCTTCGCCTTTGTTTTAAGTGGAAACAAAGACTCATAGAATATTCTGATATTCAAAGGAGCAAACGAGACTTCTGAAGGCCAAAAGGAAGCACTCCTTCCAGGTAATCTCTATTTATTTTTCCCTCAGGAAAACACCATTATAGAGAATATCTAGGGTTTAAGAGGACCTCTTTTACACAGTTCTCAAGTCAGACAATTAGTAAATTTAGTGGCAATAATGAGTAAAAGTAGACATCTGGAAAAGCACACACTATTTATGGATTAAGATAGTTTGGGTGTGGGTATTTTTGCACTGTGGTGCACACACACAAAAATCTCAGATTTTCAGTATTTACTGCTCTTAGAAATTTTCAGAGTATTAACAGGATTACAAGTTCTATACAGACTCCTGATAGGTGGGTTGAATACATAGGGAAAATTGTTTGGATAACTCCACTGAAATCAATGGAAATATTCCAGGAAAAAAAACCCTACAGTCGTAACTAAGCAAGAAATTTCTTTGAAACAAATATTTGTGGGTGAGTTGTTGAATTACCCTAAAAAACAAAAAAATGAGTTCATTGTCAGTAGGACAATTAGTCTTGAGAAGGCATACATAGCTGACACTACATTTTATTTACAATACGAGACACAGTTCAAGAACTCAAAAGAATGCTCAAATAACAGGGAATAATTTTTACTGACACAGAACTGTGATCAAAAGAGATCAAAACAAGAGGCATCACACACAGGAAACTGAAACTAGAAAAACAATTTCCTCCACCCCCCCCCAATTCTTGTATGCAGAGGTGTGATTGGACCTAAAGCTGAGAAGATCTTGAAATTCCAAGTTGCTTATCACAAGCTACCATAACAACTCTCAGTTCCTCAAACTAAAAAACTTGCCAAATTCAGAGAACAGGCTTTATTTTGAAGCCTGTTTTCATTGTTTTAAGCAGTCTTATTAGAAATGTACAGTGTGTTTTGAGGTGATTATTTCTTACAATTTTAATTTCTCACATTCCTATGTAAAGTATTTTACAATAAATTTTGCTAACACTGCAACTTACAAGATAGAATATTCTAATTGCACAGGTTCATCTTCTGTCTTTCATAGCTGGCATACTGCAGCTCAGAAACGATCTTTCTCTCTTCTTGGAGGTTTTCCTTAAGTCTAGATTATGTATCTATTTCTTCTCAATGCAAAATTAGCCCCAGGATAGTAATTGGACTCAAGAATCAGAAATAAAGTATCAACATCTATATATAGACAATATATGCAATATAGTCAGCCACCTGTTCTTTATTCACAGGTCTTTCTATTAAAATCCATCTCACAATATACTTTGGTTCGTAATTTACATCTCTCAAAGCACCATTCATAGAAAGCATTAACAGTGCATAATCAGTGGAGGTGATACTCAATCATGAACTATGCAATCTGTTGCCATGATGATCCAATGCTGCTTCGCTGATTCTTGCATTACCTAAGAAATAAGTGGCTGCATTTTTTTCATGTTAAGTCTTTTATCTTAAATCACTGGAAGCATTAAGTACCTGAAAAAATCTGGCATTGTGATTGTTTTCTATTGACATTGCTTAACACTTTCTGTTCTTCCTAGAACATCCTTTGCTTTCATGTTGATGTGTATACACATTATGAAAGTACAAAATGTTAAATAATGTAATTTAAATAACATAATTAAAATAATGTAATTTCTACCATACAACAAAAATGGTTACTAGTGAGATGAATAAAAATGGATAACATTTAGCCTGCAACTGGATGCTTGAGCATCGTTATGACACAGATTTTAGTCTAATAAATTCTGAGACAAATACAATTTTACACCTGTGATTATATTCAGATGTTATATAAAGAAGGCAAGGAGGAAAACAGTGTTAAAAAGAAAGGGTTTAAGATCTTGATATCTGCAGAGAGTAAGGAAAGATCTACAGAGAGTTGTGTTTCTGTCACAAAAAAAAATTGCATGACAGCAGAACAGAAACTGCAAGGTAAGAACCTTTACATTTTTTTGGTAAATAAGAACACAGTTGTGTCTGTTTCTGATTCTCAGAGCCAGACTCTCCTGTCACTAAGCATTTTCTATGAGCATATGTCAAGTGCTGCTGACTGAAAAAATCTGCTTTGAACGAAAAACATCAAGTGTCTTAGTCTTTGCAAACAATAAGGCTCCTACTTTAAACTCAAGAAAAAATATTATAACTTCTGTAATGCAGAATCTGAAATGCATCAGCTATGAAAAACACAAAATTAAATGGATAGTACGCTTTGAATCTCTTTCTGTGTTTTTTTCTGTGTTTTGTTCACGTTTATTATGAATTTTATCCATGTAATCATAGAATCATTAAGGATTGGAAGGGACCTCGAAAGATCATCCAGTCCAATCCGCCTGCTACAGCAGGATCACCTTGACCAAGTCACACAGGAACACATCCAGGTGGGACTTAAACGTCTCAAGCGCAGGAGACTCCACAACCCATGTACGCAGCCTGTTCCAGTGCTCTGTCACACTCACCATGAAGAAGTTCCTTCTCATATGTATGTGGAACCTCCTATATTCCAGCTTACACCCATTGCCCCTAGTCCTATCACTAGTTGACATTGAGAAGATCCTGGCTCCATCCTCCTGAAACCCACCCTTCACAAAATTAAAGACATTATTGAGGTCACCACTCAGTCTCCTCTTCTCCAAGCTCAAGACACCCAGCTCCCTCAGCCTTTCCTTATAAGGAAGGTGCTCCACTTCCTTCTTCATCCTCATTTCTCTAAGTTGGACTTGCTCCAGCAGCTCTACATCCCCCTTGAACTGAGGGGCCCACACCTAGACACAATACTCCAGATGTGGTCTCACCAGGGCGGAGTAGAGGGGGAGAAGAACCTCTCTCAATCTGATAACCACCCCCTTCTGATCCACCCCAGGATGCTGTTGGCCCTCTTGGCCACAAGAACACATTGCTGTCTCATGGTCATCCTGCTGTCTACTAGAAACCCCAGGTCCCTTTCTCCTACACTGGTCTCTAACAGGTCAGTCCCCAACCTAGACTGAAACCTAGGGGTTGTTCATGCTGCAATGCAAGACTCTATACTTACCCTTGCTATATTTCATTAAATTGCTCTCTGCCCAGCTCTCCAGCCTGTCCAGGTCTTGTTGAATGGCAGCACAGTCTGCTGGGGTGTCAACAACACCACCCAGCTTTGTGTCATCAGCGAACTTGCTGACAGTGCACCCTAATCCCTCACCCAAGTCATCAATGAATAGATTGAACAGGACTGGTCCCAGTCCCAACCCTTGGGGCACTCCAGTAGATACAGACCTCTAACCAGACTCTGTCCCATTGACCACTACTCTCTGGCTTCTATCCTGCAGCCAGTTCACAATCCACCTCACTACCCAATGATCTAGACCACACTGCCTCAGTTTTGCAATTTGAGACTGTGTCAAATGCCTTATTGAAATTAAGATAGACCACATCCACCACTCTGCTGTCATCTATGCACCTGGTTATGCCCTCATCAAAGGCTATCACGTTGGTCAGGCATGACTTCCCTTTGGTAAAACCATGCGAACTGTCCCTAATGACCCTCCTGTCCTTAATGTGTCTGGAGACAGCGTCTAGGTCCCTAGGCACCTCACCTGATCCCCACAACTTAGAAAAGACGATGGAGAGTGGCTCAGCAATGACTTCCACCGTCTCCCTTAGCATGTGCGGGTGCATCCCATCAGGGCCCATGGATTTATGTACATCCAGTTTGCTCAACTTATCCCTTACCCAGTCCTCATTAACCAAGGCAATTTCCTCTGGAGTCTCAGCAATCTGGGGCTTGAGATCAGGACAGCCCCCAGAAGTATACACAGAGGCAAAGAAGGTGTTCAGTTCTCTATTTTCTCTGTATCCTCTGTCTCCATGGCACCCACCTCATTTAGCAGGGGGCCTACATTGCCTCTAGGCTTAGTTTTATCTGCAATGTATTTGAATAAGCCCTTTTTGTTGCCCTTGACCTCTCTTGCAAGGTTTAATTCCAAGGAGTTCTTGGCTTTTGTAGTTGCATCCCTACATTCTCTCACCAGAGCCTTGTAAGTGGACAACCCCTCCTTCCATGACCTATAGGCTTTCTTTTTCTTCAGTAATTCTTCCTAATTACTGGTAATTCGAAATTTTGACTTTGGCCAAGGTTTTAATTTTCCAGTTACAATTATGCAGAGATAAAAAACTTATTTTCATTATCTTTAGTTTACTTTTGCTTATGAAACATGATTTAATAACTTTAAAAAAGGCCTAGATTCCCTCTGTGTGAATTTTTGCAGACTTGTGTTTTCTAACATATTCCAATCACAATCAGATTCAAATGATATAACACTCTCTAGTTCAGACAGGGACAAAGCCTTTCAGTACAGTGAGTACAAGAGACGCTAGAGGACTTAAATTTTAGATCTACATGGACTAATCCTGTTCCAAGTGCAGTATGCCCCATCTAGCCTTAGGCAAAATAACTCATGCACCTAAATTAAGAGGACAGTCTCCAAAGTTTTTCAGGTACTTAGTGAAAAGACATATAGAAACTCTGCCAGAAGGCATTTCACAGCAAGTATCAAAATTAGATGCGCTAAATAATCTCTCAAGAAGTTACTCTTTTTCTGGTTATGTCTACAAAGAGACACTCAGGAATGCTTTTTGGGGCAGGAGCCCTGCATTTGTCCTGGTTTCATGATGAGATGAAAGCTCCCTAGTTCCTAGCTATCCCAATGCAAATACTCAAGTGTTTAATATGATCATTTCAGAACAAATATGTCATTCAGGAAGTATCTCAAAATAAATGGATATAAAGATTTGTAAATTATAAATGTTTACTATTTCTTCAAATATATTACAAACATGTTAACAAAGTAAAATTGAAAATAACACCTTTAAAGCTTTTTCTTACATAATAATTTTTACCCTTAACATGACAATCAGCACTGGAAAAACACAGCAGAGAAAACACAGCAGTGACGTTCACTTGTCTAGTTTGCTTTGTGCTGTTATGCAGGTACTAGAAAATACCATAAATGTCTCTTAAAACAAATGGACATACATTTGCAAGTGACTGTCTAATTTTGTACACCTGAATGCTTTGATAAAGATATGCATTGTTTTATTCTCTGAACCCCCTTTCAGTAGAAGCTCACTTTTATATCATCTCATTTTCTTCTTGACAGTTACTTCTGATTACGTGAAACTGAACGCTAACATAAGTCATAACTTTTCCAATATTTTACATGACTGAAGAGCCTGATTGTGTAAATCACATTTGTCTCCACTGACAACCTAGAAAACCTTCAAAAAACCCCACAATCTCACTCATCTTGGAAGAGAAATGTAGAGTTTACTTCATGTTCACTTAGTGGAACGTGACCATCTCCATCTAACATCTGGAGTTCAAGAGAATACTTGAAATCATTCCAGACTGGTGTTTGCAACCACATTCCTGTCTGAGCTGTGTCCCAGGGAGGGACATCACTGATCTTTCCATGACATTGCTACAACTATGTACTATTGCTTTGAGCCTTGGAGGACAAAATTATGAATATCTTAAAAAAAACCCACCAAAACCAGACAAATGGTCTAGTAGCTGTGAACATGGGCTAGAATTGCACACAAATAAGTTTATGGAAGTTGTGTGGATGGATGTTTTGTCCAGAATTTCACTGAATTTTATTCACCTGGATTTTGATTGTTGGAGGCTATGGAGAGTCTCATGGCTCTTCGGCTCAGATTGACTTCACTGGTTAGAAAGAAGCATAATCAGTCAAAACAATGGTCATGAGAAAAAGGGTCTTTCAATTGTTCTTATTTTTCAATGGTCCAAATCAGATTCTAGACATATTTTCTAAGCCTATAGAAAACCACTAGTTTGCTAACTCTACTCTAAAAATCTTGTGAATAGTGTACACAATGCCAGACAACAGCAATCTGATTTGCTGTTATTCAGGTTAGCAGGAAATTAATAGGCTTTGGGTTCAAGATTACATTCAATGCAAAAACTGGTTTTGAAAGTTCGGTTCTGACCTCACTGGTTACCAAGTCATGCAGCTTCAAACTTATGCAGTGATGGTGTCAGCAAAGGGTCTTTTTGGTTTCTTGGAAAAAATAACAAAGAGTAGTGATGGCACCTGCAGAAGATCCATAAAATATAATTATTCTGCCTTTCATCCAGCATATATAAAAAGCTTGAAACACATCTCCTTGCTGAAGCAAGATGCTTCCAAAAGCAAATATCCATAACTCTGTTGAGATCTCTAGGTAACACTTGCATCAGACATGAAATGGTAATTCCTCAGAAATATATTTAGTGATGTACTTTACTGTCTTAATTGAATCACTTTTGAGACCCAAACTTCTTTACAGGAATACCATGAAGAGGATAATAATTAAAGCAGAATTTGGAGTGTGGTAGGAGCCAAGAAATAGCTCCACAGAGACAGTTGAAAATACAAGTATAGTGTATGGTAAATCTTAGTTTTATTAGACATAACACAGTTGAAGATTAGAAAGGGTTTAGAAGAGGAAAGAAAGAAAAGGGTTGGGGGGGGAAGCCTCAATTATTGAAAGTGTCAAGCCATCATGAAATGTATAATTTTAAAAATGTATAAACTAGAAGTTGACAGTCATTTTCTCAAGCACTCAGGCACTTCTCCTTTTTCTATTACCGTGCTTTATGAATAATGAACTCTGGCTGACAAGAAAGCCTGAGGGTGACAACCAAGCTGCAGTGTCAGTAATGCACTATCATTTAAGAGTATGAACACTCCTACTACACCTAGCTGGATTTTTCAAGTTTAAATAATGTTACTGACTATCAAAGATTTCATTAAGAAGTCTGATGAAACTATATGCTTAGTTGCTAAAATACTAATCCCCATTAAGTAGAACAGGGTCAAGTCCTTGAGAGACAACAGGTTTTTGTCTACCTTGGGTCTTCATATGTAGCTATATTACCTCATCACAATTCACTTATATTGAGGTAGATAGTGAAGCAGAAAACCAGTATTCAAACATCCAGCAGAATGGAATTTGAGTAGGAAAGAGAAGTATTCTGTGAGATTTTATATGGCTGCTGTTGCCAAGGAAACAATTCCTTTTGACTTTGAAGGGTTGGTAATGGTTGCCCTAGCTGCAAATATAGGCAGTATAGGAAAAAGAGAGCTATTTGTCTAATGTAATCATCTACATTACATTAGACATGTGCACACTCACCACACATTAAGAAATTAAGGAGGTAGACACATTCAGTAGAAGTCAATTGAAGTTAACATTGAATTTTGGAAAATATTCTGAGTATTGAGTTTAAAGAACCTGCTGATAGAAAAGACAGTGGCACTGGCTTAAATCAATCCCATCATTAGATTTAAGAGTCCATTTAAAAACTAAAATTCTGTTTAAAAATGAAAAAAAGTAAAATGCAAAGTAAGGAGTTAATTTGTGTCCCATTAGAGTCAAGATACCTGATATCTTGGTGAAGCCGTGTTGGTTACCCCCAATCATCTCTTCATTTTCTACATGCCTTAGCAGAGCCTTGAGAAGGAACTGCTCCATAACCTTGCTCTTTTTTGCAGTACAAGAAAATAAAGGAAATATCTCTTTGAATATTAATTAGTTCTCAATGTTAATATGGTTCTTAGTTAATAAATGTATTTTATTACACAATTTCCATGTGTTTAGTAATTATTTTGGCCCTTAAAAGAACAGTAGCACTAATATAATAACCAATTACACTTCCAGCATACAACCTCCTTCTGCAGTAAAAGCTGCTTGACCTTACTGCTCTTCTGAGTAAGATTGCCTGTAAATATTTAAAAAGTTATTTTACTTTATTGTTTTCTACACTTTATTACCTAGTGCAAACCTTCATTACAATTGAGATAGCTCATATACCTGAGACCTTCATAGTATGTGGTACACATTGAGGAAAAAAAGACTATGAAAGAATAAAGCTTCCTACAACTATCTGAAAGGACATTGTAGAGAGGCAGGTGCTAGCCTCTTCTCATAAGTAGACAGTGATGGGGCTAGAGGGATTGGCCTAAAGCTGCATTGTTTAGGCTGGATATTAGGATTTTTTCTTTCTCTGAAAGGAGTGTAAAGCACTGAATTGGGTACCTGGGGATGGGGTTGAGTTACTATCCCCGACGTGTTTAAAAGTCTTACAGATGAGATGCTTAGACATCTAGATAAAGAAAAGAGTATAAGTAAAGGTTGGACTTGATGATCTTACCGGCCTTTTCCAATCTAAATGTTTCTGTGATTCTGTAAATAGAGACTTAAACCAAGGTCTAAACTTCAATAGTCTGAAGTGACTACTTTTTCCTAGGGAATCCATGTCAATCCAACACATTTTCCCACTCATTGAATCAAGTGAAACATTAGCTTTCACTGTAAGTAGAACAAAACAGTCTCACCTAGATAGGAACAAAGTTAGCTTTTGTTTTCAACTTATTCATTGCTGCATATGGAAATTTTAGATACTGCAGTTCCATGATCTGTCATCAGATACTGCCAATTCAAATCTTTTGAACTGAATAAGACTCTGTTAGACTAAATTAACCACTGAAAATGCAAAAAAGGATGAAAAACATAAGCAATTTTTCTAATCCTGGATTTGAAAATATGTCCCAAAGGTTTTATGCTCATTGTAGGTGCAATATCAAAACACTTTCATGTAACACATAAACCAATTCAGTATTGTTAAATGAATGGACACTCAAACAGGTGTCCGTTCATTTAATATAGAAAATAAAGGAAAAAATGTGTGCCTAACAGAATTCAAACCACTGCTTCCAAGCAGTGGTCAGGACATGAAGGCTACAAGCAACATTTAATTTAAAGTCACTAGGTATCAGCGTGTAAGTATCCCTAAAGAACTTTTTCTGCCTAAAAAATTAGTTGGCAATAAACAACTCTCCAAGATTGTAGGTAGTCTTTAAAAAGCTCTAAATTTAACAGACTTTCTGATTAATATTAGAATAACTGAGAAGCATTTTTTGACAAGATAAATGATTCTTGAATGGAACCTTTTAATTTTGAATAAAATGTGCTGTATTTTCTAACTTTCACAGACCTTTAGTGATTCAGCTTCAAAATACATGTTTTTCCAGTCAAAACCTGCTGTCAGAAGGTATCCTTGTTGTCATGAGACAGTGTTTCACACATACTTGGCTGTTCACTGAGCTGCTTAGCCCTTGTACTGGAATTGCTTATTAGAAATCAAGATATCCTGTAGCAGATTTCTGTTGTCACGGAGAACCTAATGTCTGCCCCCAACCATGGCAACAGAGCCTACTGGGAGCACAGAAGTGAGGGCAAATTTAAATACTTTATCTTACTAATGATCTGTTACTACAATAGAGCTAGTAACACAGAAGATCAGGAGCTCTAAGCAGGTAATGCTGCTTTAACAAGCACATTGAGGAGACACTGAATGTGACCTGACTGGTCAGTCCTCCTGACTCATGTCTAGCTCTCTCAGCTATTGACAGACTCTTGGCATGTCATCACATGTAATTTACTTAGACTCTGTGTTATATTTCTGTTCTTATGAGTAGTGACATTTCCTTGGATTCACACATTGCCTTTTATCAGATACACTGTAAATACCTGAAGAAAACCATACACACCCATCACAGAATTCAGGAAGCATTTGACGGGTATTAATAACGATTTGTCCCTGATTAATGGAATGCCTAAATGACACATTAATATGAGATAGAGGTTTAATAACCACACTTGTATAGAGCCATTCAGATTACATGGTGATGTTACCGTCATAGGGTAGTAATTTCAATGATCTCCTACATAACTGTCCTGACTGCATGACTAATCATAGTGAGGACATTCTGAATAAAACCGAGGTGATTTACACAAATGTCTAGCATAAATGTGTCCATTTTCCTCAAAATATCTTACCTTTTAGGTAAGGAACAGAATGGTGACTGATGTGCAAATCGAAAGAGTAGATCCACAATACAGTGTAGCTCCTTGGTTTAACCAGCTCTCACATGCATCAGTATGCAAACTGAGCTCTCTCCAAAAGCTAGAGTGGTAAAGACATAGTGAAAGTGAGGCAGAGTTTGACATACTGACATAGTGCTTGTCATAGGCTACTGCCTCACCCTTGACATGACATGACAGCCTACGGAACAAACCAGATTCTGTTATTACATGATGTCCCTTCTCCGTGACCATATGTGAGAGGGCTGAACTTCTTATTTTGTCCCTGAGTCAGCGTGTGAAGAAGATGCTGCTCAAAACAAACTAATCTGAAGAAACTTGGTTTAATGAGGACACTGTAGATGCAAGACAATACACACCCTCAGGAAGCCCAGTACATCTGATGGAAATTGCCTAGAAAACTTGGGATGCAGGTGCCTCTCTTCTACCCCATATGCTGAACATCTCACTGCCTTTCTGTTGCCTCTTGTCTCTGCTCAGCTTCTGGGCTCCTTCCCCTTTGAAAAGCTCCATCAAACCTTAGATGACAGCAGTCAGTTCGAATGAATCTTGAATTCTGAGCATGACAGTGACTGTGTGAGTGTTATTCAAACAATCAGGTGGGTCTAACAGGGATATTTTAAACTCTAATTATTTTCTGAGTTAACTCTTCAGAACTTCACGACCTGCTGTGATTCTCTTTCTTGAATCCCAAATCACTTCACAATTATAGAGGTGCAGGAATATTTTTTTTAAAATTTGTATCATCAGCTGCAATGTGTGCATCTTGCATTGGTGATGACATTCCTTAGTGTTCTGACATAGAATAATAGAATTATAAAGGAGTTTCAGCTGGAAAAGACCTTCAAGTTCATGGAGTCCAACCTTTTCCTAGGCCTATCAGCACCACTAAACCATATCCTCCAACAGAAGAATAGTCTCTTAAACACCTCCAGCAGTGGTGATTCAACACCCTCCCTGGGCAGGCTGATCCAATGCCTGATAACCCTTTGGGGAAAAAAATTCCTCCTGACATTCAACCTGAACCTCCCCTGGTGCAGCTTAAGGCCATTTCCCCTCATTCTATCACTTGCCACTTTTTTTTTTTATTTAAGGATTACTATTGGCTCTTCTGGAATAACACAGGAATAACAGTTGTTTGTTATTAGTCTAACTGTTCAAGAGGTGTCATTGTCCTTCTAAACAGTAAGAGTTCTGTTTTTTCTGGGCTTGTCTGGACTGAGAGTGAGAGATCTCAGACTGCCAGCCACAGTTGTGCCATCACAGCAATGGCAAGTGGTGCACTTCTTAATGAAGATCACTTGTACCTAAGTAGCTTTGAGCAGCAGCCAGTTGTCCTGTGGAGTAATTTTACTGAATTCTACCACCAAATAACCAAATGTAGAGCTGTCCTTTAGGTGCAGTGCAAGCCACATCCCTTTCCACATTTATTAGTCCACAGGGAGTGAGAACTATTCAGTTTAGGCAATTGTTCTTGTCTTCCTGACAAACATAAACATCAAAGGATGTTTGGGTGGCTTTGGATACCATTTAATGCCAGCATTATTTTTGTGACTATCAGAAGCTGCTGGTGCATCTATAAACATGATGAACTAACCCTCTAAAAGCTGATAGGATTGGGACATGATCGTATGAAAATGGATCTCTTTAGCTTGGAAAAAGGAGTATGGAGCCAGGCTTTGCTCAGTGGCATCCAATGATAGGACAAGGGGCAAAGAGTGTCAGCTGGGAGGTTCAACATCAATACGAGAAGGAACTTCTTCCCTGTAAGGGTGATGGAACACTGGAACAGGCTGCCCAGGAGGGAGTCTCCTTCTCTGGAGGCATTTAAAACCCACCTGGACATGTTCCTGTGTGACTTGGTCTGGGTGATTCTTCTGTGGCTGGAGGATTGGACTGGATGATCTTTCAAGGTCTCTTCCAATCCCTAATGTTCTGTGATTCTGTGATTCCATTAAAATGTTTTCACACTGAAAATTTTAGTATCTGAGGTCTTCTGATTAAAAAAAAAACCAAAAAAATCAAACTGAACCCTTTCTAACCCACAAACAAACGAACAAACAAAAAAGAACCAACCAAACCAACAAAAGACGGCTGCTGTTGGCAAAAGCATCACTAGCCCTGAAAATTTCAGGAGCTACCAGGAAGGAATTCTAAAACTGGCTGCCTTTTACCTGCTAATGCCCTAAATCAGAACAACACAAGATCTACAACCATGTTATGAGAACCACCCAGAAAGTTTGAGTGCCTATTAATTAAAATGTCCAACTCTTCACTGTTTGTGCTTGCTGGCCTTTCATGCAGTCTCTGTAAGTTAATAATTGAATAGAAATGTGCACAAATTTGTACCAATGAAGAGCTCCATAAGCAGAATTGATCTCTGCTCATAATAATCATCTAATTGTTTTTACTTCCATTAATGTAAATGTTAAATTCAAAGGGGTATATGATGCCAGAAGTAAGAAAAAATTGAGTATCAGATCTGCCAAGTACACTTCATGTGCACACAATGACAGTAGGAATTGTTAGCCTGCTCTTTGTGCTGTTTTGTTCTATTTTTGTGATTGCTAGTGTAAAATATGAACCAAAGCTAGAAGCTATTATAAATATGTGAAAAGTATTTACTTTGGGAAACATTCCTTTGCAAAAGAAAAGTTGTAACTTTTAAGTAAAATACTGTCATCTGCTACTCAACGTGCAATTATCTTTAGCTAGGAAGCAAGATCAGCTAAACCCTTTGAAACTACAGAGTGCAGAGCCAACGGTCCATTAGTGTAACTCTATTAATATAAAGGAAAAGAAACATAGATTTCATTTCACTCCAGCGCTCTGGAAGATGACCTGCTGAAGATTTATCAGTTTTATGTGGAAGGATTTTTCCTCCGCTTCCCCTTTATTTGTTCAAAAGTTGTATGAAGTGAAATATAGCAATAGAAGTCTTTGGGGAGAGAAGTAGAGTTTGAAGACACTAGGCCATTTTTGATTCTGCTTCCTACCAATAAAAGGAAACTAATCAAGGGCTGGTTTTTAAGGCTAGGGATTTTTAAAGTGTATTTTTCACACTGTGACAAAGCTTTATGCTTTTTGCAGTACTGCACTGCTCCTCCACTGGGCGACATATGTAGAACAGGGTGTTTTCTAGAAATTTACTCTCTGCTTAAATTTATTAAGTGGCATCTTCTTTTCCTTTTACATGGATGTTGTAGAATTAGCCTCCTTTGGCAAAATCTAACCCTAAGTCTGGCTTGTATAGTGAAATGACAAAGGACTAATGATGGCATTAAATGCACAAATGAGAGATTGAATGTGGCATTAAATATACAAATTGATTGAATATAGCAGGCAGAAAATAGGCAGAAAGTTGTGATGGAAACAGGTAGGTGCAGTGAAAGAAACTGAATGTAAAAAAAACTTGATTAGCTAGAAGCAGAAAGCAAAAAACCCCAGGAGTTTGGCTGATTGAGATGTGGAGTTGGTCAATACTTTTTTATCTACTGGCATTTTGATGATTCAATAAACACGACATCTCTGTTAGACAGTTCAAATATATATATTATATTTACTCTCACCGTGGTAATGGTAATCACTAGGTGTACTATCCAAGTAAGTAAAAGGATGACATTTAGGGACCTGTCAGAGGGATCTTGATGAGTTCCAGAGGTGGTTTTTGTGAGTGTTGTCTTTGTACTCTAACTCATATTTGTAGATGAAAACTCCAGCTAGTTACAGATAGAGAGCACAAAGCATTAGTAGTTCTGGAGCTATTAGACATTTGATATTGTTTCTATGTCTGGCTTAGGTTTCACAGAAACAGACTCTTCAGCAGCTTTTATTTTTAAATTTTTGATGCAAAATAAGCAACAATATGCTTGAAATACTTCTCTGTGAGTTTTTGGGTTCGACATGTTTTAGACATCAAAGAGCTGCACAAAATTGAAGATAATGTGAAAGGAGCCACACATTAGCATTTAATTACATTAAATTGACTAGGAAGAAGTAAGCTTTTGACTGGGAGCACATTAAGTTCTATCAGTACAAGCTAGTTTGTAAGATAACCTAACTTAAATATTGAATAAGATAATGATATGAAAATTAACTCAAAATTCAAAGTATGTGAGCAAATGGCTACACAACTATTTCACTCATTTGTTCAGTTTGGCAAAGAAAGGCAATTATTAGGTCTTGGAGAGGAAGAAACATTCATCCAATCATAGCCAGGAGAAATGAAGTTTTTCTTGCTGGAGCTATTTTCCATTCTTTCCATCTGCTCACAAACATTGCCTCTAAAAAAAGTCTTCTTTTGGCTAAAATAGATAGCTAAGTTGTGACTTCAGCACACTACACAAAGTGTCATGAAACACACCATTTCATGTGCAACGTATATATGCAGATGGGTGGCTTTTTACAGAGATGTAGCTTTTCACAGACCCAGGCAGAATCGATGCATTGTTCAGTATGTAAAAGACAGCATTGCAGCAAAATGGACATGCAGATCTAGTTTGAGAGGCACACTGCAGTCAGCCTGGGCTAATTGTTTACGCTTTGTGTGCCTCACTTTTTCAAAATATTAGATAGAGTAAAAGCATATGAGCTCTGGAGAGATACTGTGAGGTTGCTACTTTTGTTATGTCTGCAGAGACACTGTGTCTTGAAAAGAGCTGGAACAGTGCAACTTATAGGTCTGATTATTTCACTGTTTTCTCCTGAATATCAGTGCACTGCCTGGTCATTGCATTCCTTTAAATCAATGAACCTTGTAATGAGTAGACAGCAATGAGCAGAGAGCTACTGCTATATTTCAGTTTTACTATTACCCAGAAATAGTCTGCCCAATATTCAAGAAAAAAAATCAAGTGTGTATTACACTTTATGCAACAGACTTTTTTTTTTATCTCTATGTAACTTTGATTTAACTGAGGAAGAAAAAAATGTCAGTTTGTTCTATTTAATTAGTAAGTCTAGTAAATCCAGATATTTTAGTATCATATCTCTAGAAAGCCAAGGAAATAAACTTTTGGACCTGTCCTCAAAATCTCAGAGTGGAGGAAACCAATTTTATTATTTTTATATCATAGTTTGCTATATAATGGCAAAGTATATATGTATGTTTGCTTTATAATTACAAGAATATACATATATAAATATATACACACACATAATTGTAAGGGCAAACACTTTGTTAATTACTTGGCTAAGAATAACATTTTGGAGTGATCAAACATCTCAGGCTCTGCCTTGGTGTTTAATCAGTTTCAGAAGCTGTTCATAGTTTCATATGCTACAAAGCAATAGAGTTGAATTGCTTAATTAAACTCATGCCTCAGCTGTCAATTAAACAAGCAGGAGCCTGTCTAGGTTTTAGATACTCAAAAGACAGTCAGTGAGGGAGTAAATGACACTGCTCTTCTCTCATGGACAGCTGATCGTGGAGCTTTATGCAGACATTGGATAGGAAAAGCCAAGGGCCTCTTCTAGGAAAAAATCAATAATCTAGTTTCCTTTTTGTTTTTTACCTGAATTATTGATTTTGTATGAACACAGGTGCTGTACTTTGACACCAGTTATAGCCTGACTGGTACACATAAGTTAATTGAAAAACTTAAGGGCAGATCTCTAAAAAGAGAGCTTTGTGGTGCTTGATTTGTCCTTGTCAAAGTTCTGACCCTGTGGGGCTTTTTTATTTTATTTCCTGCCTCCAATACCCGATGTTAGCAGTTCTCAAAGCAGACACAAATGCATTTCCCTTCACAAGCTGCTCTCCAACTCCAGTGCTCCTAAATACATAAAGAGCATTGGCTTTATGCACAATAGTTGTGGGGTTTTCCCCGAAGTTTACCTGTGGAACAGCTTCTGTGGAATCCAGATTATTAGAATATGCTGAAATGAGGTTAAAATAAGGTGGAAGAAAAAAACAATTTTTGTCCCATCTTGTACTAATTTAAATCACAGAATCACAGAACATTAGGGATTGGAAAGGACCTCAAAAGGTCATCTAGTCCAAATCTCCTGCCACAGCAGGATCACCTATACCAAGTCACACAGGAACATGTCCAGGTAGGTTTTAAACATTTCCAGAGAAGGAGATTCCAGAACCACCCTGGGCAGCCCAATCGAGTGCTCTGTCATGCTCACTGGGAGCAAGTACCTTCTCATATGTTCCAGATGACACCCATTGCCCCTTGTCCTATCATTAGATGACACTGAGAAGAGGCTGGCTCCATCCTTCTGAAACCCATCATTCACATACTTATCAACATTAACAACAACACCCCTCAGTCTCCTTTTCTCCAAGCTAAAGAGATCCAGCTCCCTCAGCCTCTCTTCAGAAGGGAGGTGCTCCA
Organism: Phoeniculus purpureus; assembly: GCA_028565055.1. Lineage (NCBI taxonomy): Eukaryota > Metazoa > Chordata > Aves > Bucerotiformes > Phoeniculidae > Phoeniculus > Phoeniculus purpureus. The sequence goes on from JAOXOE010074396.1 coordinate 27,325, forward strand.
CTTCCTTCATCATCCTTGTTGCTCTATGCTGGACTCCCTTCAGCAGCTCTGTGTCCTTCCTGAACTGAGGAGCTCAGAACTGGACACAGTACAGAATCACAGAATCACAGAATCATCATGACTGGAAAGGACCTCCAGGGTCATCGAGTCCAACCTTTGTCCTTGTACTCCAGATGTGGTCTCACCAGGGCAGAGTAGAGGAGGAGAAGAACCTCTCTCAATCTGATAACCACCCCTCTTCTTATCCACTCCAGGATGCTGTTGGCCCTCTTGGCCAGCACACTGCTGGCTCATTGTAATCATGCTGTCCACTAGAACCTATCAGCACTCCCTTTCTCCTACAGTGCTCTCCAACAGGTCAGTCCCCAACTTATATGGGTACCTGGGGTTGTTCTTGCCCAGATGCAAGACTCTACACTTGCCCTTGTAACAGTTAACTCAATTTCTCCCCACCCAGCTCTTTAGCCTGTTCAGATCTTGCTGAATAGTGGAACAGCCTGCTGGGGTGTTGGCCAGCTTTGCGTCACCAGCAAAATTGCTGATAGTGCACTCTAAGTACTAATCCAAGTAATTAATGAATAGATTGAATAGGACTGGTCCCAGTACTGAACCTTAGGTCACTGCACTAGATACAGGCCTCCAACTCTGTCCTGTTTACCACTACTCTCTGGCTTCTGTCCTGCAGCCAGTTTACAATCCAGTGGCCAGTTCACAAAATCAACCATAATAAGACCTGCTACCTTCATTTTGAGAACCAATTGAAAATGGAATCTGATCTCCTCTATAACTGCTGTTTCTTAATTAGCAACACTTCTGAAAAATAAATTAGTGGGGTTTTTTTTTCAGGAATTGCCATTCTATTTATTATCCTAATCTATGAGTAATATTAGTATGTTACATCAGAATCAGTTTCCAATTGTAGTACTTGAAATATTCTGGCCTCTACATCTTACAATCATAATTTATGATAAATCAGATTAGATTAGAACATGAAGAGTGTATCAGAAGGGAAAGAAATTGCACTCAGGATGCAAGACTTTGAACTGGATAAAACTGAATAGAAAATTTATGTAGTGAACTTGTTAGCCAGTTTCTTACTTACCATAAATCAATATGATTTCATTTATTGAAGTGGAGCATTGCCAAATTCAGTAAGGCTTTACCAGTGAATAAGAATCTATTTGCCCAGAGGACTCATGTTTTATCTATTATCATAGTACCTCATAATGCATCACAAATACTTCCATTAAACTTCTGGAGGGGCAAAGCATTACTGCTTGGTTTTTTTATAAGATTTATACATTTGAAGGTTCACACAATCAATTAACAGCATTTTCTATAGCAGTGCAAATATCATTAATTATGTGGCCTTAAATCATAGAATCATAGAATCATTAGGGATTGGAAGGGACCCCGAAAGATCATCTAGTCCAATCCCACTGCCACAGCAGGAT
>JAOXOE010074426.1:0-28775 GCA_028565055.1 Phoeniculus purpureus
CCTGCCTCTCAGACCCCGCAGACCCCCAGCGCCTCCTCCTCTGTCCACGCTCAGCGACACCCTATACCCGCCTCCCTACCAGCCCCCACCACCGTCCCGGTTCCCAGGCCAGGGCTTTGTGTCTGGGCTGTCTGCCGGCGGATCGGTTCCCATCCCGCTCCCGACCAGTATTCCCAGTCACAGCACCGCGGTGGGGCTCTGCCCCCTCCATGGCTGCTCGCAGGAGCCCCTGCCCCGTTAGCAGCATATCCCGCAGCTCCTCCTGCACCTGCTCCGCCAGCACGGCTAAGCCTTCCAACCTTTACAGGATCATAGATCGTTAAGGCTGGAAAAGAGCTCTGAGACCATGAAGTCCTCCTGTCAGCTCAGCCACCCTTCCTAGTTACTTCTCTAGATCATGGTGGCAGCCCCAAAGCACCGGCTAAATCACCCAGGGTGTCTATGTGAGCAGAACGAGTTGACCCCCGGTCCACACTTAGGTCTTGGTTGCTGCTGAAGGGAGAAGAGGCGGACCATGGCCCCCCTGTGAGACTCCACACGATATGCAGCTTAGGGACAGGGTTTAGCGGTGGCCTTGGGGCAGCTGGGATTATGGTTGGATTCAATGATCTTTATTAAAGATCTTTCCCAACCTAAACAATTCTATGATTCTATGTACAGCTTCCACCTTCCACACCACCAATAGTCCCATTCACAGCGTGGCCACAATGGTCCAGACCCCTAGGACATACTCTGGGGCTGAGCATGGACACAGACCTGATGCCTTTCAGATCTGCAAACCCCAAGGACCAGTCCCAAAAATAGAAAGATCCCTTGACTGCAAGTCAAGGAGCAACAGCCAAGAGGGGGAGGAGGCTTTCCATCACCCATAGATCTTGCACTAGGAACCGAGTCAGGGGTTTAAAATACTAGGGAGACACATCCTGAGATATTTATAGCCACTGCACGCTGCCCTCTTGTTTGGTTACAGGCTATTCCCGCTGTCTGGATTTATTAAACCGCTGTTGACGTTCAGCTCGATAGATACCGCAAGGTCTAAGGCCCCAGTCCAAACAGTACAGTCAGGCTGGGGGACAGCGAGTGTGGACTGTAAATAAATGTCCTTTGAGAGTTCCTAAAAAAGTGAGATGAGTTTAAGTTAACATGGAGACGGAATGCTTTTGTGCAAGAGGAGAATTAAGAGGACTAGAGCAGAGGGAAATAATTCAGCAGAGATGTGGATCATCTCCAAAACTACCATCTCATCCCCCCAGACCACTCTGAAAACAATAAATTCAACAGACCAGACCTCTGATCACAATTCTTGTATGGGCATGGCCCTGACTGTTTGCAGAGAGTCACTGCTTAGGCTGATGATCTTCTGTTGCAGACTCTCCAGTGTCCAGCACTGCAGCGTGAAACAGAACTGCTGAGCCAAAGGTCAATACCACGTCCAGCCTCACGCTGAAAATGAGAAGCTGGTTTCAGATAGTGGAGTTTGAAGACTTTAAGCAGACAACACTGCAAATCTATTAGCATCAGCACTGCTTCTTCACTCTGGTCTCAAAGAGTGGATGTTTTGAGTCATTTCAGCTCCTGAAGGGCATTACTCTACAGCTTTGGCAAGGCTGGGGGACACATGATGCATATTACTGCCTCTCTAGCCCACCACTTCTCTCTCCACCAAAATGTGTTTAATGCTATCATACCAGTGCAGGCAGACTGCTGCAAAGCGCACCTGAGAGCCAACCTCAAGAACATCCTTAGAACAATATTTGAGCTCATTACCTATTAATTAAGAATCTGTCATCAGGTTTTTAATGTGAGCCAAGCCCTTCATGGGCTGAGCAAGTGCCAGATAGCCCATAAAAGCTGCTCTATCAACAAGGATGGGGACCAGCTTCCTTACAGAATTCTCATCCCAGTAGCAGGCTTCCACTATCACCTCTGGGCAGGACGGCTATTCTAGTGACAGGTTTGAAGGTCCTTAAGCAGGTCTTGGAACACCAGGTTGTAGTGCTCGTCTACAAGCAGGACTTTGCAGGTCTAATGTACTGATGATAAGCCAAGGGCTAGTCCAACTTGGTAGCACATAACATTTTGGAAGGGATGTGTTACTGATCTGTCTCCTCAAGGCTTGACTGGGAAAACCAAAACCTCATTCTGGAACCCACAAGAACAAAATCTCATTTTTTGGCTTTAATAACAGGTTGTCAATCTCACACGAAAACACAGTCATGCTTTGGTAACCAAAGCTGGGATGATGCTGCTTTCTCAAGACGAGTTTCACATTTCTGCTACTTAGCCCTCTTTCTCTCTGCTTCTCTCAAGACGCTGCTGACTGTGGGCTGACTCCTGGCCAGCCCATACTCTGAAGAGGAAGAGAAAAACCACAGTCGTGACATTAGAAGATAAGGGGGTGTTTCCTCCTGGCTGCACTCAGTCCTTTACGGTCCCTCACCAGGGAAGGGACTGTGTGTAAGTGCTTTGCCCTCGCTGCACTCTGATGGAGCTCAGAGCCACACATGTAAATTCAGTCCAGTGAACCATCTGAAATAGACACAAATCTACAGCCACACACAACACACTTCACACCTGGCCATGTGTCCTTACATGCATCTTCCAACCAGCACCACAACAACGCCTCATGATCAGAGCCATGGTGGGGTGACATCTTTGACCTACTGCCTACACAGCCTAGAACATGGTTGGCTTTTTGGCTGCAAGTGCATGAGACTCATGAGCAGCCTTTCATTCACCAGTGCTGCTGAGCTCAATTCACTTATCCCCAAGACTCTCCTGGTATCAGGGGTTGCCCCAGCCCCAGTTCAGGGCCTTGCACTTGGCCTTGTTGAATTTCATGAGGTTCACACAGACCCACTTCTCCACCCTGCCCAAATCCCTCTGAATGACATCCTTTCCCTCAGAGTTGCCAACCACACCACTCAGCTTGGTGTCATCTGCAAACCTGCCGAGGGTGCACTTGATCCTACAATGTCACTGATGAAGATACTCTTTCACCTGGGCATTGAGGCCACAACCCTCTGGAAGAGACCACATAGGGAGGAATGACAGCACTCCAGGAGAAGCAGAAATGCTTTTAGCTTTTTAAATCCCTCCTTGTGCTCCTCATTTACAGAGCTCCCTCTGATTCTCGTTTCTTAGAAGAGTAGAGCAGCCTGCTGTAGGCACGGTCAGTGACAGAGCCTGCATGGCTGCACGTTGTGGGGGTTTGTTTTCCTGCACTGGCAGGAGGGTTGAACTGGGGACACCACATTATATTGTGCTGGTTTGAACATAATCACTAGTTCAGACCTCACCAGTTCAGACCTGACCAGCCCTCGTTCTGTTTACACAGTGAATGAGAAAATCTACTCATGAATTATCCCCACTGCAGTTCCATTAGTCCTCACACGCTGGCTTGACACAGGCTATTTCCAGTCACCTCCTGGGTTAAATGGTGGTACAGTGAGCACAATTCACTGGCCTTGTTTGCCCTGAGGATTATGTTGCTGGTAAGTTTGACACTGAAAACCAGGTAAACCAGGTAGGGAATTTCCAAGAGCCGATGCATAAGGAATGAGAGACCATGGGCAGGGGCAGGCAACTGTAAATCTGAGAGTGACAACTGGGTTACTCAGACCATGAAAATAACCCCTAAAAGGATGAAGCAACCAGATGGCTGAGAAGCAGAATTCCATGCAGGTACCCACTACGCTCAGCACTGCTACACAGAGGCTTCCACTTGTTTTAATCGTAGAGTAATTCAATCCTCCATGTAGTTTCTATTAAAAAACTTGTGAACAACTATCAACTGCACTGAAAATACTGCAAACCCCCTCCATCCTTCGTTTTGATCTTATTCCATAGCTCAAATCTAATCAGTTGTTGTAAAAATGAGCCAGGCAAGAAAGGCTCACAGTGTATTTTTAACTCCAACTTCTCCCAGCAGTAGCTGCAATTAGTTCCTGGGTACAGGACTCTGTGGACTCTCAGTGGTTGCAGCATGACTATCCTGCCTAAGATCCTCGTGGTTTCCAGGCAATTCCCAGCAAGTACAGGATAAAATCACCCCTCTTTATTAATTTTGGGGGTGGTTTTTTTAACTCATTCAAACAGGAGCTAGAAAAGATGCACTAAGGACCACATTAAAAAGCTGAGAGCTCACATCATGCATTAGCTTACCAGAGGAACAGATGAAACTTAAACGAGAAACGGAATTAGCCTGGGTACTAGAATCTATGCATATGCAAGAATCCACCTCCGACACCAAACTGAAAGCCCTGGTGCAGAAATAGAGGCTCTTAAATAAGCTATTAGCAGCATTTTACACCCAAAAAAGGAACCTTCATTCTTCCAGCGAAGGAAACTCCTCCAAGTTACCAAGAATCTCTTGCCAGGTGGATTATACACTTCATAAATCTCAATTGCCAGCAAACCCCTGGTAGCTGGGAAGGGAAAACAATGGGGTCTTAGCTGTGGATTAACAGACTATTCAGGATATTTTAGTATATTCTGACTAAGGTTTGTGGAAAGACTTCACAGAATGACTTAGGTTGGAAGGGACCTTCAGAGATCACCTAGTTGCAACCCCCTTTCAGAAGGCTGGATGGTTTAGAAACCTTCCGAGATCACAAGAAAACCCAGCGACCTTGGTCTGAAAAAAGGAAGCTAAGGGCAACACATGGAATGGAGATCAGAAGTGAAACCAGCACCAGGGTTACCATAAGGCACTAAAAATACAAGCAGAACGTGAAGAGCCGCATTTGATTTCTGACATGAATAAAATCAGCTGGGTTAGCGACACGTAGCTCTGCCTCCCCAACGGTGCTGTCAAGTACCTGAAACTGAAGGGTGAAGATAGAAAGCTGGAATAAGTACCCAAGAAGGAACTGGGGAGAAAGGGAATTGACATAACACAAAATCCGAGGTCGGTGACGACAGAAGAAGACTTCTCCGAAGAACTGCGATGCCAATATCAACAAGTACTAACATTTAAAGTAAATAAGGGCAACACATTGCTGCTGAAAAATGGATCTACAAGCAAAACAAAGGAATGCTCTTTGTTGTCTTTTATCCTGTGGTTTTCTTATCATTTGTCTTGCTGCATCTACAAAAACGCTGTCTGGATGTGTAATCATAAAGGAAATTAACCCTGGGTAACCCCACACTGCAGCACGTTTACAAAAATTGCTCTAGAGAAAACAACTTGAGGAATGAAATGGGGGATGTTCATAGGAAATCAAGTGAGTCACATACACGATAGGGCTGAAGGATGGGAAAAATATCTCTCTGAGAACATGCCATTAAACATTACAATCAAGCGTAAAATTGTTCTGCCACAGTGTTTTGTTTTATTTGCATTGTTAAATTTCTTCTCCTAACAATAACGCATCGTTCGTAGCACTAATGATTTATACACGCAGAGCTGCGTTAAATGCATCCCAAATGGGCGGCTTCTTGCTGAAGAATTGTAGACTCAGTTTCCTTCAGCTTCAGTGCAAATTGGTGACTCACAGACACAGAATTTCACGTCTGCCTCGGGACACCATGGTGCATCTTCTAGTGGGGGTTCATGATAGATTAAGCTCCTATGGTGCACGAGAGATGTAAAAACTCATGCTAATTCAGAAAAGCTCGCTGCCCTGCCACAAATCATGATGGCACAGAGAAACCGTTTGTCATTAGCAATAGGGGATTGACCTAGATGATCTCCAGAGGTCCTTTCCAACCCCTAACATTGGGTGATGCGGTGAACAACCGCCATCCCTCAAATCCTGTCTGGGTATTTGTACCCAGTTCATTACTTCTGGCAACAGCAGCCCCACTTAAATCCATTGCTAGCTACAGTTTGTGTATGGCCATGCACTCAAACACAGATCTTCCCCAATAAATAAGTGTACTTGATCTGGAGGCAGGAGCCACAGGTTAAGAGCTGGTCTGCAAAACACATTCACTCCACTTGCAGCACCCCCAAAAGAGATGAGGACTGAGATGTTTGACATGCAACCTGATTTGGATTTGCTGCAGTTTATAACCCACTTTATGATTATAGAATCATGGAATAGGTTAGGTTGGAAAAGACTTTTAAGATTGAGTTCAACCATTAACTTAACTCTACCAAGCCCACTGCTAAACCATGTCCTTAAAATATAACAAGGGATTTTATTCCTAGTCCCCAGCATTCCAGAACTGTGAAGTCAGGCTCCTTCAAATCAGACGTCAGCAGAGTGGCATAAAGCAATGCTGTGGGATACGTTTTGATCGCACCTTTGGGGAGGTCATTTGACCTTTACGTCAAAATGAAAGTTTTTATCAACTCCCTTGACTGTAATGTTAAGGAAACTACACCAATTACAGTAAAACCTTGAGAGCTTGAGAACACTGAGAAGAAGAATCAGACTCTAGTCTAGACTTCTTAGGCCAGCAAGATAACTGCACATAGAATGTGCTCAGCTTGTGGGGAAGCATCAGGAAGTTTCTAATGCACTTCTTCTCTGACTAATGGCCTAAGTGAGGGTGTAAGACAATAATCCTCCTCACGTAAGAGATGTGAGGAGGTGACAGAGGATAAAGTCCACAGACAACATCAGTCATCAGATGCTTCCTGCAGTTTTTCCATCCCCGTGTATTGGGAGCCAGTTCTAACGCATTGTCACTGGCATTTCTCAGCAAGCAACAGTGTCTGCAGCTTCCTTCAGACTGGCCAAGGAGTAAGACTTCCCAAAAATACATCCTCAAGAAAAGAGGGAATTAGGTGAGCAAACTCAGCACTCAGTGGGAATCGGCGTCCTCAATGCAGCTTGTGAGAGGCAGGAGTCAGAGTAAACCACCAGTGAAATGACAACCACATTGCAGAAACCACCAGGCTATTTTTACCAAAGCAGAATATGTTATCATTTCATTTTGTAAGAAAGGCAATAAAAATTCATAGAATTCCTGCTCTGCCTTTCAAGAGAAAAGCCTGGTAATGCAGCGTTCAGACCGCATGGATTTCAGCAGCACCATGAATGGTCCACGTTCCGCAGTCTCCTGACACGTTCGCGGGGACGGTGTTTACACTGACTCGTTCCTAGTGCATCATATCACATTCAGTTCGGCTCTGACAAAAAGAAACATCTGCCATCGTGCTGTGGTACTTTTTTTTTTCCTCTTTCGTGAACTTTATCACAATTAAAAATCTGACGTTTCACCAGCCTGAGTGCCAACAAGCAGCACGCCAAGTTGGGCGCTTCCTCATCCATACAAATGCGTGCTAGCACCAACAGCACCGAGCCATCACCGGCTTGTCAGCTCCCACCACAAAAGCGGTGGGGGGGGAAAGATCACAGTTTGTGGGCAATAATTTCATCATCTTGATCTGGTTTCCATATGACAGAGCGCAACAGAGAGAAAGCAAAAAAGAAAAAAAACCCACCCAAAAAAGCCCCGAACGCTTTGCGGCTCTGTGTGATGACAACACAAGATTTCTGTGTCTTGCCCTATTGCAGCCAGGAAAATAATAAAGCAGAGTGTCAAAACTGGCAAAGCTTCTGAAGAAACTATTTCCAAACATCGCTTGATGGACAGCACCCTAGCAACTTGATACAAAGCTTAAATCTGCATCTACTTTACATAAAATTAGGCCAATCCCATCCCATGTAATGACAGGTTTCTTGTTTCCAGCAGAATTAATGGGATCTGCAAACTGAAGCCACTTCTGCGGTGCCGCACTCCTCATAGGGAAGGCAGCCTGACCATTCACCGGGAAGACCACTAACTTCTGGTACCTTGTGTGAGGCTGGGGGAACTTCTGTACCTCCAATGACACCATCATTTCGGGGTGGAAGCCAAGAGCCAGAAACAAATCAGCAGCCTACAGATATCAGCAGTGTGGTTCTGCTTCATACGAGGGGCAGCAGGGTCCTGCTGCTCAGCGGGACAGAGGTTTCTGAACAGGCTTCAGGACACAGCTGGAGTCTCAGTGAGGGTCTCAGGTGTTTTCAAACAAACTCTGCTTCTACATCCAAGTTTTTTTCTGTACTACCAGATTAATACTGGATGGGTAGGTACAACTGAACTTGAAGTGTCCCTTACAAGGATTTAGAATAGAATCATGAGATTGTTCAGGTTGAAGAAGACCTGCAATCTTGTCAAGCCCAACTGTCCCAATGCCACCACTAAACCCTGTCCCTAAGCTGCAGATCTTCTGAAACATGTCTAGGGATGGCAATTCAACTCCCTCCCTGGGCAGCCTGTTCCAAGGCCTGAGGACCCTTTCCAGGAAGAAGCTTTTCCTCATGGACAACCTGAAGTTCCCCTGGTGCAGCTTGAAGCCATTTCCTCTTCGTGGTGCTGTCCCGGACTTGGATGCAAAGTTGCCTTTTCAGTCCTGCCCAGGAGCCCATTCCCAGTGAGCAGAAGCCCAGTCCCACGCAGCTGCAGTGGCATTGTTCTGTGAGCAAGAGCAAACCCCAAAATCTGCTGGAAATCTCCTCTGACACATTAGGAACTGACAGCTAATGTACCTCGCAGCTGCTTGGTCGGTATTTTTGGTCAGGAAGCTACATTTCAAACTACTTCATCCTATGTTCCCACTCTGTACATTGGACACGGTACTGACTCACCAGAGCAGTTCTGTGTAGCCCACTACAGTGATACACCCATTTGGGTGGGGTGAGAGTTTCTGGGTGAAGCTCTGTGTTGGAGAGGAAGTTTTGGGAGGAAGATACTTGTTTTGAGGGTTTCAGAGAAACCTGCACCTCCAGTGTGTGCAGGCTGCCCAGAGAAGTGGCTGAGTCACCACTCTTGGAGGTTTCTGGATGGGGTGCTTAGGGACGTGGTTTAGTGGTGACCTGGCAGTACTGGATTAACAGTTGGACTTGATCTTAATGGTCTTTTCCAACCTAAACCTAAAGATTCTGTGATTATAAACATGTTCACTGTCACTTCATTAACCCACTGGGGTGAAAAAACTGCTTCATTGTTGAAGCCCTAATTTTTACTAAAACCCGCTTTCCCCCATCCTAGGAGGGGACAGTGCCCACACAGCCCAGCCTCCTGTCTGCCTCCAGGCAAGCCCAGGGCAGACATGTCCTTCTGGAGAAGCAAAGGACAGAGAGACATCTCCATCATCCCCTTCTGCCTGAGATCAGGGCGGTCTGATCTGTCAAAACAGAAAAAGTCAAAGCTGGAGAGAATCAGCCTGAGCCAGGCAAGCAGTTTGCAACAAGGCTTCGTGATCCTCTGCCGCGGGGACTGTGTTGAACATTCATGCAGCAATTCAAGCAGCAGCCTGGCCGGCTCTCCCATTAACGATAGGATGTGAGGCAGGTTCGCAGTGCTGCAGACAGGCTATTTTTGCCGTCTTTAGGATGTGCTGTCACAACAGTAAATCCCAGTTGCAGATTTACCAAAAGCACTAAGGGGATTTGTCTGGGATTTCAGGACGCCCCGGCATCCTGATCTGCAGAGCAGCTCAGACCAGGCTCTTTGCCATTCAGAACTCCTAGACAACCGACTCGTGAGAGTGTGCAGTCTGCCAGCACAGAGCTTGTTCAGTGAGTGCGTGGGGTCTGTGACACAGTCGACACCAGAGCCATATCCTGGTCACCTGCACACAGTGCCGCAACTGCCCCTGCATGCAACATGCAAGTCTTCATTAAAGAACACACACACCCACTCTCCCATCCACGATATCGTAAGGACCACACATACAAGTTCCCTGTGGCACATGGCAAAGACCTGGGCTCACTGCCCATGTACAAACCCCATCACCACACAGTACTCCTTTGGTGAAGGGTCTGGAGAACAAACTGTGTGAGGAATGGCTGAGGGAGCTGGATAGTCAGAAGAAAAGGAGGCTGAGGGGGGATCATCTTGCTGTTTAAAATGACCTGAAAGAAATTGGAAAGAGGTGGGAGCTGGTCTGTTCTCACAAGTAATAAGCATTAGGACAAGAGGAAAGGGCCTCAAGCTCCACTAGTGGACGTTTAGGTTGGACATGAGTAGAAACTTCTCCATGGAAAGGGCCATCAGGCCTTGGAACAGGCTGCCCAGGGAGGGGACTGAATTGGCAGCCCTGGACGTGTTTCAAAGTGGTAGAGATCTGGAGCTTAGGGACAGGGTTTAGCAGTGGCTCTGGGATAGTTGGGTTACTGATTTGGCTTAGCGATCTTCAAGGTCTCTCCCAACCTGAACAACTCTCTAAGTCTGAGAAACGTTGTCATATCTCACCAAGCACAGTGCAGCTGAGTTGCTGCCAATACCTTGCCTGCTATGTTTCCTACCGTGGAAGCTGCATGTAATGGTGTTAGCTCAATGGTGTTAGCACCATTTTGCTCAATGACTTAGAAAGGGCACAGCTTCTCCAGGGCCGTTCCTGGGGCTTTTAGCCACGTTGAATAACTTTTCCTGGCTGCCAGTGTATCTGGTTTCTTTTTTACACACACAAGACGAGAAGGAGGGAATTGCTCGAGCTGTGGTTGTGCATATAAGGAGCACAAGCCTGTCACACAACCGAAACAGGCTCTCCGCTTGAAGCCATCCCTTTTTCGGCAGACAACTTAGACATTTGAATTGTGCAGGACTCTGGCGTTTTTCCTTCATGCCCTCTCATATTTCTTGGCTCTGAAAGCTCAGACTAGGTCTTTTCGTTTGTGGTGGGTGTATTCCTTAAACCCAAACATCTCCAAAGAAATTTCAGGAACATTTTGTTTTGCCTTGAGAGGGAAGAGTTGTTGTTCCCAGTGTTAAACTGCAAGATTTGGAGAGTCTGTTTTACTGCTTAAAACAAAATAAAACACATTTGCTATTTTTTTCAGCACAGTGTGAATTCCTGTCACATAAAGAACAGTCTGAGCCCCAATTTCCAAACTCTTCCTGTTTTATGTTTTTCTGCTGTATTTTATTTCAGTTAACACTTCAAGATTCTGCCTGAAACTGGGGTCGGTTCAGTAGTTTCAGTGTTTTCCTGTGTATTTTGTCATTTCTAACATGACAGTACCATAACCCGTTTGTTTTCTCAGCGCATCGTTCGGCACCACTCACACTTCACAGCGCAGATGTTGAATGCAGAGCACGGCAAGCACCACAGTAAATGCCCCTCCAAAAGATACCTGCACCTCCTCACTTGTGTAGCAACATGCCCCTCAAGGCACTACATAACTAACCCTTAGCACACACCCATTGTTCTACCTATTCTGAATGCTTCATAGCTGGTATTTAATCTCTTCACATGCAGCTCCTGCAATAGAGATACAGAGGTGATGCATTTTTGTGAACTGCAGCTACAAAGCAGCTCAGTAACTAGACTAAACAGACTGGCAGTCCTTTCTGAGGTCAGAATATACTCCATTTAGAAAGGACAAGGAAAGAAAGAAACAAAAATTGCAGACCACCTCCTGCAAACAAACACAACGGAGGTGGATCCCTGTCTTTTCCTCCATAACACCCTCGTCCAAACCCAAAGCCTGAGCTTTCTCTCCCTCACAGCGCACACCCAGAGGCCCCGCTCACCGGTCAACGCAAGCTTCAAAGTTTCCCATCTCAAACACAGTATTTTCAGGAACAAAGGCTGGAAAAGGTCCAAAGCTGCCCCCCTCCCCCACCACCCAGTGTGGGTTGGCAGCAGCTCAGGATGCTGTCTAGGTGTGTCTGGCTGGCCCGACTAACAACTCTTTCCACGTCCTTTCTTCAGAGCACACGTCTGCTGCACCCAATGGCACAGAGCCACCCAGTAATTCCTGTTCTTCATTTCTCAAAGGCTACTGGTTTCTCCTACTCAATTCCAAAGACACTTCAGGGTTCAGCTGGAAGACATTTCAAGGGTGACTGTTGAGTTTAGGATCTACATCTGGGAAACCAACTCCCCAAAATGCCTGTATGAATGCAGGACAGAAATGTGCCATATGATACCAGCAAATATTCTCTCTCAAAATGGAAGAGTTTAACCTCAAGCACAGCTCTGTGCCTGAGATGAGCCAAGAAACTTCTGAAATGAGTATGATGCTTTGCTCTTTCCTGCTCCTCTTGCCCCTCCAGGTAGCCCCAGCACAGTAAAGACTCATCTCCCAGTTGTGCTTCTAAGCCAGACTCCCCTTAACACTGGTACCTGGACAGTGTTTCCCAGCTGCTACCCTCAAATTGTTAAATCCTGAAATAGGTCCCTCTGGTTTGTTAGAAGCACAGAATCATTTAGGATGGAACAGACCTTTAAAGTCATCAAGTCCAAGCACAAACACAGAGGGAAATAAATACTAATATTAACCTGTTCAAACAGCAAGAAATCACTTCCTTTCCCCCTTCCCCTGCTGCTGAAAGCCACAAAACTTAAATCCATAGGGGCTTTTATAGAGAACATCTTATTTAGGGAAGAAAACAGGAGTGACTGACAGTTATTTGTCGCTGCCGGTAAATAAATTTGTGCAGCTTACAGTGTTTACCCTGGAGTACAGCTCCGAGATCCGTTCATGCCGCATTCAAAATCTGCCTCAATGACAAACTTCAGATCCAGCAAAGCTGATGTATTGACTAGACAGGTAGAAGCGAGGTGCTCTGACTGTCTGGATGCTATGGAAATCACGCCGCACGCATCTGACCGTTGTCAGCGGCACAAGACGAGCGCCCGCCTCATTCTTATTCCAGCCAGGAAAAAGGGCTCGTCTGCATTAGCCTTTTTACTGAAAAGCTGCCATATTTGTCAGCTCAGACGCAGCTAAGATAAGCTCTTTCCCCGTTATCTAATATTTCACCAGGCGGTGGGAAGGGAGGATAAGCAGAACCTAATAGTCTGTGTGGGCAGGAGATGCTGAATGCTGTCAAGCTCAGCACGAGGCCTGGATGCCCCAGACAAGGGGAAGTTTACAGCACAAGTTAATCACTTCATTTTGAAGGAAAAAAAAACCAAACCAAACCTCACAGGGATTTAGAGGAACGGTTATGACTTATCCCGTCTGCGCAGCGAGCACAGAGACAAGTGTAAAACCCTGAGAGCAGCATTATTCTCTGTGCCGCTCCCTCCCCGTAATGGACGTACTGCTTGGCTAAAATTGCAAGGCAAGTCAAAGGGGATTAAAGGAGGCAGCTGTAGAACCGCTGCTTTCCCTGAGCAGCCGAAGGAACAGGCAACAAGAAGCCAAATGAAAAATCAGATTCCTTGTTCCTGGACACAAATGGGCCAACCAGTCCCTTGCACAGCAGCAGAGAAGCCAGAAGTAACATTACAGCCTGGCTGACCTGTGCACTGATACTACAAAGCCCATATTCACACCACAGTGCAGCCTCCCAGAATGGCCAAGCTAAGCCCAAATGTTTGTGGGGTTTTTTTAATCTTTCAGAAGTGGAGTTTTGGGGCAGGATTTTTTCATAGGTGCCCTCCCCCTCCGAGGGAAGGGTTCCAATGCACACATGGGACATGGCATCCCTCTACCCTCCGCTGCCTGTTCCTGACCCACTGTGTAAGGGAGATGGTGAGTTGTGTCATGTGTGTGGACTCCTCGCGTCAGCTCTGCATTTAATTCATCTGGTCACCAATAACAATTCTGATCCTCCTTGCAGTCAACAACACTTTGGCTGTCAACAGCAATGGTCCCAGGACAGCTGCTGCCAGCAGCGTCACGGCTGCACGTCACGGCAACTCTGCCGTGTCACCTGCCATGTGATGATGGGAGGCAGCGTAGAAAGTCACAAGAAACCTATTCCCAGGGAGTCAAGTGCTCCTGGCCGTCAGCACTCACCGACCTTGCCGAGGAGACCAACCAGGAGAAGACATGAGTGGCATGTGAGCCTGCGAGGGAAACAAAGCTCAGACTGCAACTAACTTTAGGCTTGGCAGCCTCGAGGATGTTCTGGGCCATCTTTATCTTTGGCTTTTTCAACTCATCTTCCTTTAAGGTCATACTCTGAAAAGCTGCTGCGCTGCATCTACCCCCAGGGGTATTCCCTTCCCTACAGGAGCTGGGTCAGACGGTGCAGCGGGCCTGACCTCCCCAGAGAGCTGGCAGAGACCTCCCGACCTGCCAGCAGAGAGGATACAAGGCAGGCACAATCCCTTGTCCTTTATCTCATCACCAGCTGCCTGTATGGCTTTCTGAATCACCCACGTCCTCAGATGGTCAAGAGCTTCTCTGCCTTCTCTCACATCAACCTTGCAGTGTGTATTTTCTTTGGTTTTTAATCATGAACATGATTAAAATTTAAGATGGTTTCCTTATAGGCAATGAAAAGGGAACAGGAGCCGATGCCACATGAAGTCTTCCAGCTGGCCAAGCTCCACTTCTGCTTATAGACTACCCAAACTCTAAAGTCTGTCTAATACGACTCAGATCCTCACTACAGCATGCAGACACAGGACCACCGTCTGTCCACTGACATGGCAAAGCTGCTTATCCCCCAGCTGCCTCAGCCCGAGACTGGTCTCAACATCAAGAATCATAGAATCACAGAATGGTAGGGGTTGGAGATCATCTAGACAAACTCCTTTGCCAGAGCAGGTTCTCCTAGAGCAGATCATACAGGATCTGGGTCCAGATGAGTTCTGAATGTCTCCAAAGATAGAAAGATCAAGGTATGAATCTTTTTCAAACCACAGCTGCAAAGAGCAAGTGCATAGCAGCAACACTGACAATCCCACGTTTCCAGCCCCACCATGAGGCCAGGTTGGATGGGGCTCTGGGCAACCTGGTCTACTGAGAGGTGTCATTGCCCATGGCAGGGGGTTGGGACTGGATGATCTCTGAGGTCCCTTCCAAGCCAAACCAGTTTGTGAGTCTATGAACATGACCTCTTCCTTTTACTTTGCTTTTTTGTTTTAGGAGGAAGCCTTGATTAGACAGACGTGGCTACTTAAAAGTATTCCTTAGCAAGACCATTCTCTGATGAAACAACTGGGGCAGAATGGCTTCCCCATTAATGTTACATCTAGTGATTAAAAATGTGCATTTGTGATCCTAAAAGCTGCTTGAGGCAAAACACAACAGAGAGAGATAGGGACTCGGATTTACATTCCGTTTCCAGCCTGGTAGACTTGGTGAAACTAAAATTAACATCTCTACCTTTCAAACACAGACTGAGTAACAACCACTACTGCAGTGCCCATTTGAACACTCCTTCGGCAGCCTCTTGAAAAACCTAAATCCTTTAGTGTCATAATAGTGTGAAGGGTGTAAAGAACACTTCTATAAATCACTGCACCTGGCTCCGGGGTCATCTTAAAGCAGCAACATGATGGCTTTGGGCAGGAAATACAAGCAGCTAATACAAAAAAAGGAATCGAATACTTGAATTAGACTGGAAACCATCATGCAGTAGCAGTAGGTTAAAGTTAACCCAAATAAAAATAATAACAAAACATAATAATACAAACTGTACAGTAGGAGGTTGTGGCTGTTCCATCTGTGCAAGTGTTCAAGGCCAGGTTGGATGGGGCTCTGGGCAACCTGGTTTGGTGAGAGGTGTCGCTGCCCTTGGCAGGAGGTTGGCACTGAGTGATCTCTGAGGTACCTTCCAACCCAAACCAGATGATGTTTCAATCATCTCTAATTCATATGAGGCTCTACAAAGGCCTTGGCTTCACACATCACCCATCCTTGTTAAACAACATTGTTCTCACCATTGACTTGTGTTATAGGAACACAGAGATCCTTCAGTCAAGAATCACAACTGCAGTGGCCTGAGCTCTGTATAACAAAAAACAGTCCTGACTTCTATGACAAAGGAGATGAATTCCTTACGGAACAAGAGGATTAAGGAGTAAAATGTTCACATCCACTGTACAGAATTCTGCATATTCTCAGCTCAACAGCTGTCTAGCCCTTGAACAAAGAACCCAAATCACCTCAAAGAAAACCTTTGACAGCAGATATTCTTTCCCATGTATCAGCGACCACTTCCTGAATCCCCAAGCCAGGCTGCTGTTGCACTAGTACAATCTCCCACCAAGGCAGAGAAGCAGCAGGAGAAATCCGTGTAGATCTGGAACTCAGGGGTAGGGTTTAGCGACGGCTTTGGGACAGCTGGGTTAATGGTTGGACTCAATGAGCTTAAAGGCCTTTTGCATCCTAAACGATTCTATGATTCATGTCTGAGGGACTTGGCTTAGAGGTGACCTGGCAGTACTGGGTTGAAGGTTGGACTTGATGATCTTAAAGGTCTCTTCCAAACGAAGATACTCTGTGATTCTATTACATTGTCAGCCATTGTTCTTTCTCTAATGTAAACACTTTCTACTCTTTTTTTCTGAGCAGTACAAGATACAAGAAATAAAGCTGCTTCCTATTATCTGTCTTTAAGTACTTAAAAAAACGACACATATGGGGATATAACTAAAAGGTTTTAAAAAAGCCCCCAAAAGGGTATCTGAAGGGTTCAACTGAAGTAAAACCAAACAGCCAAGTTGGACAGAGAGTTCAAACACTGATGGTGGCCAAGTCTCTCCTTCACCATCAGCAGCTGACAGAAACAAACATATATATATGGTTGAGTCACCATCCCTGGATGAGTTTAAAAGACACTTAGATGTTGGGGCATCTGGTTTAGCAGTGAACTTGCAGAGTAGGGTTGATGGTTGGACTCAATGATCCCAAGGGTCTTTTCCAACCTGAGTGATTCTGTGATTCTGTGATTCTATTTAAGTAATTTTCTATCACCCAAACTGTGCTTCCAGACTACAGGAACAGAGCAGTGTACCTGGTTTTCCTGTAACAGCCTGCACATTTCATAGCTCCGCTTCAAATAACTCCTGGCAGATTTGCAGGTTTTTTTACCCCAGAGCTCCTTGGACCAGGGAACCTTCAACAATTTGTTCCTGTAGTGCCAAGCAGACGGCCAAAGTGAAAAAGAAGAAAATCCACAGAGGTATGCAGAAATGAACCGACGAGCTAAGCCTCACTGTACAACAAGTGGGAAAAGTCTACACGCAGGTGAAGGATTACATGAAAGTAAGAGGGTGAGATGAAACAGGCACCAACGCACAGGGCTCCGCAGCCATGGTCTAATGGTCTCTTCTGATTTCACAGTTCAGAAGCTCCTGGCACACTGCTGCCCCATCTGCAGCACCTCTGTGCCAGAAAGAAAAGTCTTTGCCTACAACTCCCTCAGTGTTTTGTTAAAGCACAGCTCTTCAGGCGACAGTGAGACAACAATTTACAATCTCTCAACTCACTCTGTGCTTTGTTGCTGAGGAGAACACAACCCAACTTAGTGTTGCTCTTCTACAGCAGTGCAATGTCAAGGGCAGATTAAAGTGAGACTAATTATTTCCTTTCTGCATATCCTATAACTACGTGGAACAGGTCACCTGGGAAGGGCGAAACAAAATGTGAATGTATTTGCACACGCTGACAACAAACTCTGAGAAACGGGGACGTTATTTATACACTAAAAAGATGCATAAGGGAAAACATCAAAGCCTGTGTTAAATACACCAACCCGCAAAAACATCACCAATGGTGTCTGAATAACTAGGGAAAGAATCCAGCTCCTATCCTTCTCCACACTGCAAATTAAACCCAAGCACAGAGGCTGCTAAATCCTTCGAGAGCCTTTAGCGCTACCGATCAGGAAGGTTTGATACTTGTAGGATTGCCCACTTCAAGATAATCCCAAGACTAAAAAAAAACCATGTTTCCATTGTTTTCTGTTACTGAGAAACACTTGAGATAACTAAAGCTGCTCCGTGAAGCTTTAGGCTGCAGTCAGGAAGGCCAAGAACATGCTTAGCTGTAATATTTTTGATGAAACTTGACATTCCTGTTCATCCAGTTCCAGGAATCAAGCGCTTTAAAATACTGGGGCTATCATGAGACCTGATGAGTGGTCAAAAATACAATTTGCTTGGAAAAACCTGCAGTAGCAAATGGCTCCTTTTGTGCATTTGCTCCTCTCTAGGAAACCTCTACAGGGCTATTCTGCTGATGCTGTTGTTCCTCTGCCCTTTGCCCAGGTTACCTCACCTGCACACCCAGAAATTGCAATTTTGGGGGGAAAAGCCCTCCCAGTGTGTAACTCCCAGTGGTTTGTCCTTCTGTCAGCTACTGCAAACGCAGCCTCTGTTCAGCATTCCTGCTTCAAAGCACCTGCACAAGGTGAGAGGACCCAGCACACAGGGCCTCTTCCAGATCCTGCACACAACACTCAGCAGCATCTGTCAAGGCCCAAGCAAGAGCCCAATTTCTGTTAAGATCCATTAAACTCCCCATCATTCAACAGAGCTTGAGGGGGTTGAAAACATTTCCCTGGACATGTTTCACCGTCATGGAGATCAGGAGCTTGGGAACAGGGTTTAGTGGTGGCCTTGGGACAGCTGGGTTAATGGTTGGACTCAGTGAGCTTGAAGGTCTTTCCCAAACTAAACAACTCTACAATTCCATGGACTGGAGTCTTCAGGGAAAGCTCTCTTGAACTCAGAGGTGGTACATGGGTACCTGAGCTTGAACAGAGGGGTGGTCCCCACCGTCAGCTAGACCTCCAGTGTAATCCTGCAGGACTCATACTCTGCGTATTTACTGCTCCTTTCTTCCATTTCTGAACTCTCAGGGCAGGCAGTTACCTGACTCACAGCCCGGAGGGGTTCCCCAGATGAGGCCAAACACAGATAGAGGACCACAGCTTGGCACACAGAGGTCAGAATGGCACAAATAAGAGTCTACAGGAAGGCAGCCCTGCACTCCTTCTCCATTTCTACAGGCAAATAAAGGGCCTTTTATTTGCCTGACAGCTTTTATACTTTTTCATGGTGCTCTTTTCCTGTTCCTTGACTAAGAGCACCAACACAGCTACTTCTCAACCACAGGGTCCTCGAATGACTCTCATGCCATTGTGTTCGCCTGCCATTTTTGTTAGTGTTCACACCCCACTGAAACAGAGCTCAGTCAAACCCCGAACACGAAGGATCTCTCCAGACATGTCTAGACTCTCAGTTCAACGAGGCACAATATTTCTGAACTCTCTAACCTTTATGGGAGGTGACCAAAGCCAGCTCAGACAGACTGAACTGACACAGCGCCAGCTAATACCCTGAACACCTTAACATGCAAATAGCTCTAATCTTATTAAAAGTGATGCAATTGGCCTGACCACAACAGCCAGAGGGGGAAGGGGAGCAAAAAATACTGCTGAGAGCACAGGCTGCCCTTCTCATCAGACAAACAAAGCTGTAATATTTATGAACTCTTTCCATTTGCAGCTAAAGAGGGAAAATTAGGATTTTTTTAAGCCTGTTTGAGCCCAGTAAAAGACTATATCTAGGCTAGGCGTGGGAGGTGAGGAACTGCCACCATCTCCCAAAGACATGACTAATACAGGATTTGGTAAGTCAGGAAGACAATGCCAAGTGTTTCCTCATACCATACAACTTGGATGAGAGCAAGTATATAGGTAGGTAGTGAAAGGATGGCAGTGGAGGCTCCTGCTGTACTCAGCACTATAAAGCAGATCCCTCACTGACTTGGATGGAGCAAACAATGTAGAAACAGCAGAAAAGTAGCTCTTTGGAAGCCACAGCTGTCTGCCATGCTGCATCCTGCTTCCAACCTCCAACACGGGACAGCGGGACAGCAGGAAACCTACATTTTGTATAATGATGGAGCTGGGCAGCTGCAAGTCAGCTGTGCTTGCAAGAGGGACAAGAGGGACTATGCCACCAGCACAATGATCCTCACATGCTGCCTGGTTCAGGTTCCTCAAACCTGCTCATCTGCAGCCTTTTACAGTGTGGCCTTGATACCCATCCCCACAGAGCATGTGCTCTGTGCTCCTGTGAGGACTGCTGACAAGTGCCTTATTCTGATGGGTTACTTGTATCTCTGGAAAAAGGATGCTGCCTTGGGTTTTCACATGCCCTTCCAGCAAAGGATTTCCCAGGTTCCTCCCAAGGACTTCAAGTCCTGAGTCTAGACTGGTTTGGGCTGGAAAGGACCTTTCAAGCTCTTCTAGTCCAAACTTGCTGCAGTGAGCAGGGACATCTGCAACTGAAGCAGGTTGCTAGGAGCCCCAAGGTCCAACCTGACCTGGGATGGTTCCAGGTGATTTCCAACATTTCCAGAGATTTTCTCACTCCTTTTCCAGAAACAGAAACACGCCCAGCCCAGGCGATCAAAGTACCAAAAGGGAGATTGATGATAAACTGGTTTCTAGCACGCAGGGTCAGCAGACGAGGTGGGCTGCAGCAGCACTGAAGTTTGTTGGTCATGCAAAGAAGCAAAGATGTATGGGACCAAGGGACTGCAGGAGTTTGGGAAGCTGTTTATTGTGGTAATCTGCAGCTGGCGTAGGGCAGCACGTACA
Organism: Phoeniculus purpureus; assembly: GCA_028565055.1. Lineage (NCBI taxonomy): Eukaryota > Metazoa > Chordata > Aves > Bucerotiformes > Phoeniculidae > Phoeniculus > Phoeniculus purpureus. Next base: position 20,242 of record JAOXOE010074426.1, read on the forward strand.
GAAAGAGTATGGCAAGTTGACAGAAAGCAAGTAGCAAGCTTCCACTCTTTTATTGAGGCTCTGCTCAGCTGGGTTGCCTTATGCAACCACCATGGGAGCAAACTCACCATGGGAGGCAAAAGGAAAAGAGACTGATTTATCTTAAACCCTGTGGAGCTTCTGCATTCTCAGCTTTGCAAAGAGCACAGCCCCAAAGCACAGATCCTATCACATGAAAGTCTTGTCAGAAGTAAAAACCTCATTCTAGAAACACATTTGCCTCCAGATCCGGCATTATTGTTAAATTAGGCCAGATCTGTTCTCAAGTGGCATCTCAAAGTGGAACAAGATCAACCACACCATCCAAACCCAGAACAACCAGAAGCCCTCCTGTCCACTAGCCCAACCAGACGCAGCATTGACCCATATTCCTGTCTGGTTTGGATCACAAAAGCTTAACTCTGAACCTGTTCTCAGACAAGTGTACCCAGGCCATTAAAAACAAATCACTAACCAATCCAGGGTGGTTGGACTAGATGCTCTCTAGAGGTCTCTTCCAACCCCTACCATTCTGTGATTCTAATTAAATCAATACTGAAAACATTGATCTAAGTCAGGACACAAAAGAAAGGATGGAGCAGTCCCTGTATGTGAGGGGGGTTCACTAGTCTTCTGGTGGGTTTGAGATGAGGGTTCTGGTGGCATCTGCAAGTCATCGGACAAAAGGCCAGCAAGAATATCAGCAGTTAAGGGAGACCTGTGGGGGAATAGCTGGGATCTAGAGAAAACCTCCAGGATGAGAGTAGGAAACAGTATGCTGGAAAGCAGCTCCCTGCAGTGGCTGGTGATCCTGTACGTGGAGTTTCACAAGCAGTAAGCAGCTGCTTGTGCTTGTGATTCTTTCTCTCTCTCAAGTTGCACTGGATCAATTCCATTAACAAGAAATGAAATTTTGCCACCATTAGACACTTTGATCCGTATCTTCACATTGGTTTGTTTTTCCAGCTGACCAGAGCTCCAACTCTGTGGAAAACCTCATGTGGCTACTGCTAGTGCAGTGCTATCAATTCCACGCTTTCATAGTCTCCAAATTCCTGCTGAGTGTCTTTGAAGGCAAAAAATCAGTCATTGTTCCAGTTACCATTTAGGTTGCTTTGCAGAACCTTCTCCTACAGGATCTAAGTGTTCATGTGGAACCTCTTCCATCTCTATGTTGGTTTTAGTCTCAGAATGAGTTGGCAAACGAAGTGGGAAATCTGAGTGTGCGGTAGAGCGCTGGAACAATGAGGCAGGAGTTCTAGAATTTTCTTCACAGCCCTGCATACAGAATTTCAACCCAGGTCAAATGGCAACGCTGGAGTAGGGCAGTGTCGAAGAGGGGACAGGAGGGCTTCCAGTTACAAGCCCCACCCTCAAATTGCTAGAAAGACTTGGGTCAGTCATTTACACATCAATAATCTAAGACCCCTAGTGCAGAGCTTCACCCAAGGAAAGAATTTTGCTCATGTCTTTTGCTTCTCTTGTTTGGCCCTGGCCCCAGTACAGTGCTGCTAACTGCCTAGCTCTCATGGTCTGGCATGCTGAAACAGGAAAACAGAGAGGCACCACACCATTGGGAACAGAAGTGGTGCCAGCACTGTGACAAAGAAGCAGGAGATGAAAGATCTCCGTGACACCCATGACCACGCTCAGTAAATCCATACAATCACGTCTGTGCCGCAGAGAAGGAAGAATCCTAAAAAGAAGATAATACTCTGAGCACTGAAAGAGGAACTGGAAAATTTTGTGCCATTTTCCTCCACACTGCTGGTTCACTGAGTGCAAGAGAGGGACGGGGGACGGACCACAGCTGTTCTACTACCGTATGTCAAAGACACAACATCAGAAAACCAACAGAGCTTAACCATGCTGCTACTGCTAGCCCTGCACTTTGAAACTCGCTAGAGATGACAAAGAGCAGAGGAACCCCAGTGACCACCAGATGAAGCAGAGCAGAGACCTGAGCTCTCAGAAACCACCTACGATTAAAAAGTTCTTTTTAACTTTGTCCGTTCGGCAATTTTCTTGGGTCACCTTGCTAGAACCTATGAAGGCGACGTAAGTCATTCTCACACACAGAGAACATGCTGCACCATCACTCCATGACCTGGCACAGCCCTGTCCAGAGCCACTGGATCCTTCAGGCTGGAGAGGCCCTGGGAGGTGCCTCATCCAACACCAGGTCAGCACTGAATCCAGATCAGCGCTGAATCCACAACTTCCGTTCTGTTGACCAGACTGACTGTAAGAAATGCCGATTAACCCATTAGGGCAAGGAGAAACTCCTCTGACTTAAACAGATTCACTTCTAAAAATACATTAAATTGGCATTGCTTGGATCTAAGGAAGGTTTCTGGCCAGTGCTCCTGAAAACAAACCATCATGGCCACATCTTCTGTTGGCATGAGGGCACTTAAAGAAGTCCACACCTCTGGAGTCTCTTACCTGTGAGCAAAGAACCCCTCAGGCAGTAGAGTTTAAACCTGCTTCTTGGAAGGAACAAGCTACCCTAGTAGTTTGGGTATTTTTAAAAATGAGTACATGTCAAGCAATCTTTAGTAGCAGAGCACACAAACCACTGATAGTCTTTCCTTCACAAAGGAGATTTGTCTTTTCAAAGGTCCAACATGATCACTGCAGTCAGTTCTGGAAGAGCATCTTGTGACATTTAAGACATCCCAAACCAAGCAGTGCAAAATATTAGCAGTGCAGAATGCCAAAACCATGCCTTTTACCCTTGAACGGGGTGGAAATTAGCCCTGTGAGCTGATGTGACACCTGAAAAGCTCTCCAAACACTACAAAAGGCTGTTTTCAGATGTGCCAGTGCTGCCTCAGCTCTACTTATGGCCCACAAGCTGTTACAAAACAGTCAGTAGAAAAACTCTAATAAGGTAAGTTCTCAGCTCGGTGAGTTATGCTTGTGCTCCCCAAGTCAGGCATTTCCCAAACATACCAGGATCAAAGCTGCAACCGTCCTACACTCAGGATTCCTGAATCCTCACTGGAACCCCACATTATTATTTTTTTAGGAAATAATTCCATTTGCTTTCGTTATGTTCCTTACTCTGCTCTCACTTCTGATTCCAGAGGGTTTGTTTTCCCTTGCCCCAAATGACCCACTGCCTCCACCACAAGCTAAAATTACACTGAGCTGGCACACACGCTGAGAAATATGAAGAACCATTTTTAATGTGATTTGCTTTTAGAGGCAAACCAGCAGTTAGTAATCAGTTGACCTATTTCTCCTCTAATTTGCCATCCTGAAACACACAATCAAAAAAAAAAAAACAACCCAGAACCCTCTTCAGAAATGAAAAACCACCTCAAAAACTTAACTGGGGGAGAGAAAGAGGTAAATATGCTGTTACCCACTAAATTCCTCGGGAGAAAGAGAATGGGTGTTTAGAAATAAGATTAACCACAATAAAAAAGAAGGGAAAAAAGGAAGGAAAAGCTTAAGGGAAAGATCCAAGTAATGAGGACAGTGTTTCCAAGTGTTTCAAAGCTTCAACACAACATTCCCAAGCTGATGAAAACATGTTCCCTGCCCTCATGGCAGCCCTGCCACAGGGACACCAGTGGCCATCTACCTCTTCTACCAGTTCTTTGTGTTTCACACCTCCAGTCCCAGACAGATCAGCTCCCCCAAGCTTCCTGCATGTCCCAAGGACGGCTGGCAGAGCTGAAGGCACTGAGAACAAAATGTGTCCCCAGGGCATTAGCAGAAGCATTGACTTGAATTACTTGTTTTCACCTATTTGTGCTATTATTTCCTTTTCTAATACTTTCTCCTTGAGCAAGCCACAGAAGGGAGCCTAATGCTTTCCCTTCTGTTTGCTGGCGCAGGTCCTGGCCCCATTGCCGGCACTGGCAAGGTGCCTGCTGCTTTCAGTGGGAAGAGGATCAGGCCCGATCCTGCCGATGTTACTCAGGCACGTACTTGGCTCCACCCTTCGTTCCTCACATTGCATCGTGCTCCACTGCTTACAAAACAGGGACAGACTGGAACAATGGAGCCCAATGCAACTTCCTGTGATATGATCACGTCATGTGATGATCTTCAACTTTTTCAAGCTAAAACGGGAGATTCAGATGAGCTGTGAGACAGAAATTCCTCCCTGTGAGTGTGCTGAGACCCTGGATCAGGTTGCCCAGGGAGGTTGTGGCTGGTCCATCCCTGGAAATGTTCAAGGCCAGGTTGAATGGGGCTCTGTGCAACTTGGTCTGGCTGGAGGTGTTGCTGCCTGTGGTAGGGGGTTGGGACTGGGTTATCTCTGAGGACCCTTCCAACCCAAACGAGTCCGTGATTCTCTTTGCCATCACTGGGCTGGGTACTGATCAGAGAATCAAAGAATCATCATGGCTGGAAAGCATCTCCAGGATCAGCAAGTCCAGCCCTCATCTCAGCATCTCCCTATACCCCTAGACCATGGCCTCAAGTGCTTTTGCTACTCGGTTTTCAAACAGTTCCAAGGATGGTGACTCCATCACCTCCCTGGGCAGCCTGTTCCAGTGCCCAGCCACTCTCTCAGAGGAGAACTTCTTCCTCAGATCCAATCTAAACCTCCCCTGATGCAACTTGAGGCCATTTCACCTCATCCTATCATTAGTAATTTGGGAGAAGAGACCAGCACCAGCCTTGCTACAACCTCCTTGTAGATACAAGTACAGAACAATAAGGTTTCCTAATAAGCCATCATGGCCAACACCAGGACATTCAGCAGCAGATCTCAGTGGCAGCCATGCACCATCACCTTTGTTTGTCAAGGACTGTGGTTCTTCTGGCCTGTGGGAAAGTCACAAGTCAACAAAGCCATCTCAAATCCCCCGGCTTTTTTTCTTGAAGTCCCAGTTCCTGGAGTCATGTTTCTTCTCGAGAAACTTGGCTTTCATTTAAAAACGAACCTTTCCGGGTTCCCACAATTACAGAGGATGGCCTGAAAATCTGCCTCACAGTTTCCCAGGAGGAAATAAAAAAGCTGGTAAACAAATAAAAAGAACTGGAAGTTTTTCTTGGTTTGATGTCATTTGTTGGTTTTTCTTACCATCACTATTTTAAGCAGCGCTCATTATTTTTTTTAATGTCTCGGTAAATTATTTTTGAATGCTTTGAGAAGAGCAATTGGCTCTGAGCTAAATCCTGATTCAGGCTGCCGTAACCAAAGATTTTTAAGGATGTTCCTTATTTGTCAGCATTATCCAGTAATCATTAATTATATTTTTTTATCTATTCTCTTCTAGTAACACTTTAAACTCTTTATCGGATTAGAGAGAAACTTGGGAAACAAAGTCCATTCTCAGTCTAGAAAACCCTCCAGGCAATGAAGAGATTTTATGCTTATGAAGCTGGAGTAGGAATTGTAAATATATACCTGTGAGACACCCTAGACTGGGCAAAAAAAGCTGACTGCTGCCCCTCTGCAATTGGACAATTTACAAATCAGTATGTAATTGGGTTTTTTAGTTGCTGACCTGGGTAATGTGAGCTATTTCGGGATTTCCGACTCCAATAAAATGATGCTCATTAGGAAAATGTTCAGCTTGCATTATTTCCATGCTCCTAACTGCTCTTCCCTAAGCAGAACTGAACTGGAAAGCAGGGGTATATTTTATTTCTATACATCTCTACACAACCAGATACACTTAGATGTTTTTAAAAACCAAACAAGTGCAGCCTGGACCACTGCAGATGTTTAGGAAGACCTTACAACACTTAAAGACAAGGGAACTGTGTTTGCTTCATGCCCGTGTATTTTGTGCATGTGGGTGCAAGGACGTGGTAGCCGTAAACCCCACTTTGCATTGTTGGTTAAAAACAAAAGACAGAGAAAAGAATGAGACTTTCAGTGCAGCTGGGACAGCTCATACCACGGGACTCATATCTGGCACTGGAGTGGCCCAGCTGCACAGAGTATCTTCTGCCAATGTCGTGACCCAGCTACTACAAACGAGGGCTATTGCGGTGGCTATCTCTAGCACAGTCTGTCGGGGGTGTAAATAGCCAGCCCTGTCTTGTCCCTGGCCACCTGGAACTGTGCCTGGCTGAGGAAAGTTCCTGCTCGCTGGTTGGCACTGGATGAGACGTCAATGTGTCCCAAGATTGATGACCTCTGGCTGTTTACAATAACCTTCCTCATCGAGCAGCCGGGCTGGGCTGGTGGTGCCGGGATCACCAGGGTGAAAGTGCTCCCAGAGACACCCCATGTTTCTGCCACTGGGTACCGGTCCCCAACAGCCACCCTTCGGCATGACCCACCACCATAAAACAAGCTGCCTACAGAGGAAAGCTCACAAAGAGCCAGTTCACATCATTTTTAACAGGATTTCAAGCCTGGGCTCCTCAAAACACACCCAAGAAGGTCTCTGGGTTGGCCTCTAACAAATGACATCAGTGTGTCAGGCTGAAAACGCTGTTTATTCAAATGGTTTGGTGCCAGCAGTGAGGGGCAGGAGGTCACAGAAGAGATTTTCAGCAGCAAGGAATTAAACCAAACTACAAAAAAACCCACAACACGCTCTGAGACAACTTAAATACATTTGACTCCAGGTGCAGTCCTGCCAGCCAAATAGGAAAACTACAAGTTGTGTTGGGGAAGTCAACCTTAGAAAGCCAGGCTGGACCCAGCCTTCTGAGTTCTGGCTGAAACTTTATGAATTTTAGGTGGGGAAAAATATCCCACCAAGTAGGTGTCAGGGAGCTTTATGAGGAAGGTAGAAATGACTGAAGAAAACAGCCTCTGGTTTGGGTGCGCAGACCAGAAGGTGTGACCCAAGGACATACTTCTGAGAAAAACGAGCAGTAGGCACTGCACTAGCCCATATGGTGATGGAAGAACCAGCAAGAGCTGTAGGAGCTGCCACTAACATGTAAATAATAGCAATAATAATAAGTTGCAGAGTGCCGCAACTCTGGGAAAAGATGGGACAAGATAAAAGTGTCAGGAGAACACGGTGCTACCAGGACTGACTTCAAGTTTCTACACCTGCAGAATGTTCTTGTGTGTGAACAGTAAAGCCCATGCTTTTACTGAGGATTTTAGTACAGACCAAACACACCCAAGAATAAGGCATGTACGGATTGAACACTGCCAACTCCTCTCTTTCTCAACTGTCCCCCATGGACTTCAGGTCTAATTTAAGCCTAAGAGGCATATGAGGCACTGAGACTGTTTCTCAATGGGGAAACTATAATTTGAGGGCAGAACACAGACAACTGATTCTCCTGGAAAATACCTGTTCCCTTCTCAAATGGTAGCAAAAAGTACCTGTTTGAGGTGGGCAGACACTCAGGAGCCTACTGCACAAAAACTAACACTGCCAGTCCTTGCTGAGAAGGCAGGGACTGTCAACTGACCTCACTGTGACTGGACAGGGAGCCCTTTTCCCAACAGCAAACTTCAAAGACTTTTTGGATACTGAATGTCTGGGTTCTTTTAGGGAGGGGTTTTTGACATTTTATTACTATGCAGGAAGATCTAAATAATCCTTTCCTGCTTTCTTCTTGAATTTTAAACTGAGTGAGATCAGAGAAAACTTGACTCAGTTATTTTTTCCATTCCCACAAAGGACTTTTTTCATGGGTTCTCTGGAAAATCACAGAATGATAGAATCATACAATGGTGAGGGTTGGAAGGGATCTCTGGAGATCATCTAGTCCAGCCCCCAATGCTTACAGTTAACCAAGCGTAGCCTTTTGACCAAGCATTCCTTGGGATTAAACTACTATTCACAACAGCACAGTGAGCATAAACCCTCCTGCAAGTGATCAGCCCTCAGTAGGTTCAAGGACTAACAGTCTTCAGGTCTTGAGGAACAGCAGGACTGTGCAGTTCTGCAACTAAACACCAGACAAAACCATTGGAACGCTCCCCCAATCCTCTTTTCACATGTCTGTATTTCATACCCCGATCCTTCTAAGCAGAGAAATGTGAGAGCATGTTCTCCAGTGGTTCCGTATCTTCTTTCTGAATTTTTAAAATGCTCTTTAGATAAAAAAACATCTTTAGATGTTTTTCTGGGAATACAGACATAACTAAGGAGAGGAGGACTCTTAACATCCACATGGAGACTTGAACTTCAACGAAAAATCTTTGAAAACAACTGAGTTATTCTGGTGGAAACTTGGAGGAAAAAAAAAGAATGAGGCTATCGCTTCTCTCCAGAAATAGCTCGGTGATGTATGTTTAGGCAGTGGCATTTCTCACCCATGCACTAATCAGAATACGCAGCTTAAATATTCCATGGATTCCTTAAGCTCCTGATGCCTCTTCCTGGGACTAAATTTAATGACTCCTTAAAACAGAGACGAGAAGATGTCAATAACACCTGCTAGCAGGGGTGAGAGATCTCTAGGTTAACTTGGGCAAAATAAATTACACTGGAAACTTCCTCACCATTTAGTGGGATAGTGGATGTTTCCTTGCAGACACAAAGGGGAAAAAAAATAAACTCAACCTGTTTAAAGTGAAATTCCTGCCTCCCCCTTGCAGTCCTCCCCCAACCCCACCCACCCAC
>JAOXOE010074454.1:9598-28765 GCA_028565055.1 Phoeniculus purpureus
GGGAACCAAGCTGACTCACTGAGGACTTGGATGATGCCTTGAGGTCCCTTCCTACCAACACTACTCCAGGAGCACTGCAGCAGGCACACCAGAGAGCCACAAGGCACACCACGCTGGAAATAAGGCAGGGAAAAGACCCGATTCCTATCACTGGCAGCAAGCACTGTTCTGAGGAAACTCCATCACCTTGTTCAACTGTCCATGCGTAGCTGCTGTACTCGCCCTGCTCACTGACAGAGGAGCTCACTTCCACATGCCCCTGATCCAAAGACCTCATGACAAAAGCTGCTGAAGCAGACAGAGGTGAACACAACAGCCCTTACATCAGCATGGCACAAAGGGCAGCCTCCTTCCTGGGAGCACTTTGCCAACATAATGGTTTTGCTAGGCTGTTAATGCAACACCTTTAAAGGTGGCACAAGACAAAACAAGCAAATTGAGTTGTGCAGCCAAATGAACAGAAGAAATAGAACAATCTTCCCTTTTTAACCTGTTTGTAAGTGAGCCAGGTCACTTTTCAGACAGAACTGCAGCGTTTCAGCTGATACGTTTCCTTTTAACATGAAGATCACACAAGACCAAGAAATCCATCTTACAACTTGGAACAGGCTACAGCCTCATGCAAACTTCACTTACCGTGCCATAATCTGAGGTGAAGAGCACATTTCCATCGGCACACAAGCTGACAGTGCATGGTTGCAGCTGGTCCTGTTCCCGCAGCCATACCCTGGCACCCTGAAAAAAGCAGAAGACCTCCCATTAGAAAGAACTGTGCTTGTGAGATCTGTACACAGGGTGCAAACACCCAAAAGCTGGGGGAAGCTGTGGTATTCAAAGTCTACTGCCCAGATACCACTGCTTAAAATCTTTAAGCAAGTCCTACTTACATTTTTCAGAGAAACTGGTTTTGATTTTTTTACTGTTCCATGAGATGCCTTTAAAACAGTTTTAATGAGGTTCATGTGGAAAGCAACATAAGGAAACATCAATTTTTATAGGAAGAGTTATGGAAAGACACAAGCATGCAGAATACTGGGTTCAGTTCTCCAAATATTTTCAAACTTAGGCCAGCTGGTCAGTAAAAGTCATTCTATAATAATAATAGAAAATGTGAATAAAGTATGTTTACAATTTCATACACCCACACATAACTGTAAGTCAAAGGCAGAAATCATCAGCAACAGCTCAGCAGACTTCACAGAGGTTTGCTTGCCTCTTTAAAGTTTCCTTCTGCAAGTGACATGATTTGAGTGTTTCTCTGACATACACATGCGTTGGTGTATATGTGATGGCCCTACTGTGTATGTAGCTCCACACACACGTCAACATCCTAAGCTCCTCACTGCTTCTCAAGACGACCCTGAGCACAAAGGCAGACTGCTGGTAACATGAAGGTAGGGGTCTGCGGGGCAGGAAGATCTCACACCTCACCTACCAAAAAAGTGCAGGGGAAATCAGTCTGCTGGACTGGCATTTCTGCCCTGCCTGACAGTGACCTGGGAGAGGGAAAGAGCAGGAACAAGAAGGCAAATGAGAGAGAGCATGACCTGCAATTATCCAAATTAGGTAAACATCACACTGCATTTCAGTTACTGCAAACTAATCTGTTCCAGGTATCCCCAAAGAAAGCGCATAAACCTGCTTAGGTAAGTAATGAGAAAAAGCCAAAGTGCTGAACTGTTGAATAACGTTAAAGCCATCCTGCTTTACATCGATTCATAGATCTACTTTCTTCTTAATTTGTTTTCTGCCCCTAAGCTATTGATTATAAAAGCCCTTCCCATCCTCTGAAATCCGTCAACCCCATTAGCTCTTTGCTTATAGGCTTATTACGCTTGAAGAGATGCAACAGTGCTCCTATATTACATTATATGGAATGTGGAACACTGAATCTATTTTTAATGATTTAGTTTAGTTTAGGTGGGGTTTTTAAAACTACTTTAGTCACTTTAAACACTCTAGTACCCTGGATTTTCCTTAAGATAGAAGCTATGCCTACTGGCCAACCTCCAGTCCTCCAATAAAGGAACTGGTTTAATGACATATAAAAAGGCCTAAAACTTTAGCTTTGCTTCTGTGTTCTTCTCTGGAGCTTACCCAGCAGGAAGATCCATTTCCACTCACCAGAAGAAGGATAAGCACCAGTGCATCTGATCAGTACCTAAACCCACAGATGGTGTTCAAAGATCACCCTCATGGCCAGTGTGGAATAGCAACAGGAATAAATGTTTCCTTAGGTTAGAGATCCGTTTCAAGATCCCAGATTGCTGGTAAGCAATGCATTGAATACAGTTTTTGAGGAACCACGTAGAGGTCTTCATGACATCCTCTTACAGTTTCTGGAACTCCTGATGCTTGAGACAAAGTGTCCTGAGGCATTTGGGCAAAACATTGCTGTTGAGAAATCATCCACTTCCCAAATCACATTCTGACCATCTGCATAAACGTATGAACAACAACATGCAGTAGTAGACCTTCGTGTAACTTTTGCCAAAGACTCCTACCACCATCACAGTATAAAGCTAAGGATCAGAAAACATCTAAGCTGTTCCAAACAGTGGGATGAAAGAAACCCTTCTTCAAGACATTTATCATAAACATTCTCAACAGCACATTTCAATGCCTTCACCAGTAACCCAGGAGCACACAGATGAGACCCTGCAGACAATGAGAATCCAGGTCTGCACCCTGCCCATACCTTCACCGAAATGACAGGGCATGCACACACGCCAGCATTAGGAGTACGTCATGCTCACAGAACCCCACAAGGGCTGTCCCTGCAGACCAGAGGGGTCCGGGTTACGCAAGCTTTCCACTCCCTGAGCTCAGAAATGAGTTTGAAGATAGAGCCTGTTCATAATCTGCCACAGAAGAGATACTCTGTGGATATGAACACTCTCCACTTATTAGATACTGTTCAGAGGGAAAAAGAAGGGAGGTAAAAAATAAGATCCCTCTGGTATCTTCAGCACCTAGAAGTGATCAGAAAGTCCAGGATGACCCAGAGCCCTTTCCTAGCAGAAGTCCACGTGCAAAAGTAGTAACAAATACTCCCTGAAGGAGACACGGTGCTTTTGTACAACATTGTACCATTTCCTACAGACTCATGGCAGACCCTTCTGTGTGCTGCTAAGGAGTTGAAGGCAAAATAATGAAATTCCCAGGCATTGTGGCATTTCAGTTGCCCAGAACTACTTACTTCAGTTTATTTGGATGCCGGTAGCTGTTTTTACAACAGCAATTGCCTCTGCTCAGTAGAAAAACTGCACCATTTATGTTGTTTCCAAAAGGAATATCATGCTGAGACAGCCAGAATAGGAACCACAGAGCAAATAATTATTGTAACTCCTGCCCAGCATAGCCCCCATTTCCTGAAAGGCTGAGTTTGTTTTAGTGCGTCTCCTTCCATCAGCCCTTTTTTCTAAACATGAAATTCCCCAAGGAGCCTTGACTAAATACAGAAACAGATGGTGACACCGGCAAGACTGCCCTCACATCACTCCCCAATCCCCCAGTACCAACATTTCATTGATCACTTGAAAGGATTAAATTGAGCAGAAAACATCCCAGAACTGCCAGGCAGCAAGGCTGAACTTCTGCAGAAGAAGCAAAGCAGAGCATGGCCCAGCAACCTGCCAGCTCTGGGGGACTCAGATCCCACAGACAGGATGGAAAACATCCTGCTTTCCTAGCACAAGAGTAAAAAGATCCTCAGTTTTCAAACTGGGATATAAAAGCGCTCACCTGCACCCAGAGACAAAGCAGTTTTACAGAACTCGAAGCAACAAGCAATCATTGATTTGAAAATAACACCTTAGGAGACAGCTAACCAAAAGCAGAGCTATGATTATATGTAACCATTTCCATGGAGTAAAGCTGGCTGAATAGTAATGACAGTTAACTTGAAGCTCTTATATAAAGAGAACAGCTCATCTCCTCCCAATTCTTCCTTTAACTAGGAGTTTATGAAGGGGTTGTTTTGTTTTCAAGTGGAACAACAATAGCAGGCACTGAAAGAAAGACTAACCCAGTAAAGTACCAGAGTTCCTGTATCAAGGGTAGGTCACTGAGATATTACACAAACTCTCAGAGACCAGCATCCTCATTCCCCTGACCTCAGTGACAATCTGTCCATGAACTAGCCTTGCCACAAAGCACGTAGCTAAGCACAATCCTGAAAACTGATTCCCTGACATGGGGTTATAACTCAGAAAAATAAAGTTGCTTGCATACCAAAAGGAGAGTCTCATCAACACTGCCTCACTCTCACACGACAATGTCTTCCACCACGGTCAATAAACTCTAAGATGTCATTTTTCTCGGGTCACAAAACAGCTGGCACTTTGAGGTCCTACACTCAGAAATAAATAACATTTCCCGGTATCCCAGATATCAAGAAATCAATTGAAGTAACTGATTTCTTTGGCCTTCTCTGCCTTTTTCAGACTGACTGATACCAGAAGTTCTCTTTTGCATTCCCACGCCTGTACATGCATCTCAGCAGATGCAGTATGTTGTGTCAGTAGAGAAAGGATGAGGGAGATCTTGTACGCTGTACCACAGGGAAGGGGCACAGAAGCAAAGCAGTCATGCATTAAAGCATAGTGTGCAGCCACCAGCGAGTGAGTCCTCCTCTTTAGCTATCCAGCTTCTAAAGGCAAATTAAGCTACAACAGATACGGTGCAGGACTCTGTACCTGCAGACGCCCTTGCCTCTGTAGAGCCTCCCAGTTCAGCAGGAGACACATTCAGAGATTGACCCGGTCGAACCACTGCTCTGCAACTGTAGCACACTTCAGAAACAGGCACCATATCCTGCCCTCCTCTTGTGTAGTTTGGATCTTCATCTTCCTCCAGGATGTCCTCTCTCTTCTGGAAACTGCTAACCAGGCACAACCAAAAAAAAACCTGCTCCAGCTGTACTAGATTTGGGGAGACAGCAGTGCTTTCTCTCTCCAAGAGCACTCACGTGCCCCATTCCTCCTCCTGCACAAACCTGTGTAACTCCCAGGAGTAACATGCTCTGCATCAGGATGGTTCCATCAATTTTCCAGGAGTTATTTGAAGCAGAAAAGTACTTCTGGTTAGAAGACACATTCCAGTGTATTAAGTGTGTGCACAACTGTCTACTCTGTTCCCATTATGGGAGTGCCTTCTGATGTGTTCTCTGCGAGCAAACAACTCTCTAGCTCCAGATCTACCCACAAACACACTACTTACTACAAGAGTCTCTTGCACAGTCTTGGTTTGTGTGACTATCACCAATCACTGCTGCAGGAATGTTTTGAAAATGTACATCCCTGCACTGTGAGTCCAAGACAAAAATCTCTGTCTGTTGTGAGCTTTTCAGCTGTAAGTATTCTGCATGTACATACCTTTGTCCTCCTAGCACACTGAGCCTGTTCAGTGGGTATGAAGCATTCAAGCCTTGTGTTTTTCTTGGCAATGGATCCATATGCTCTTCCTAGGTTTAGAAGCAGCACTGCACTAATCCAGCTCTCTTCCCAGCCTCAATGGGCTTTGCGGTCGTAGACAACACAGCAGAGATTGGGCTAGAGAGGCCCTTGCAAGTGAGACAAAGCCATGATCAGGTTTCAATAAATGCACTTTTCAACAGATTGATCTAGATGATCATGAATAAGTGATAGGGCAGATATAAAGGACTTAGCTAATGGATACAAGACTGGTGGGGAGGGGGAGTCCCTAACACTCTAGACCCATATGGGAAGGAATGCAACCTTGCTGCTTCTCTGATGTCAGGCTGAAATGAAGTCACACAACCAGTCCCTGTTTGGGATCAGCAAAACCTGGACCCGTTGCTGGAAGAAGGTAGTCCAGAAGACCACAGGTAAGAGACAGACAGACGCAACAACAGCTGAGCTGGCAGCAGCCAACATGGAGCAGCTGGGAAGAGGTACAATACCTGCAATAGCAGCAGCAACAACAGAAACACATGGATGACACACTGCAGAGCAAAAAGAGAGTGGATTGCACCTGGGAAGACCCCATGACTCACACACAGCAGCCCAACGATCCTAGGAACATTCCACAAGCCAGTGTGGCTCACAAAGCTGAGCACAAGCTGCAGCCATAGTTCCTGCTGCTCTGGAGCTGCAGCCTAGCCTGAGCCCATGACTCAAACTAGCTCCATCAACTAGCAGCCCCACTCCTTACTAATTAAGGAGAAAAGCCCTTCGTCTGCCAGCAGCTCTGCAGAATAGAAGTAGCAGGAAAAGGTTTATGCATTTAAAATCACCAAAGAGCAGTTTGTCACTTCTGGTCACTGATGCATGTGCACTGCTTCCCACCCCTCTTTTGCCTCCCCCACCCATCTGTTCTGTTCCTTTCTCCTCCCCCAGTTTGGCTGCTGTACAGCTTCTCTTCTCCCCACTCTCCTGCACATCTCCCAACTTCAGATATCCCCCAGGAAATGCCTAGTCCTTGAAGGTAGCTCTTGATCTTCTTGAAGGAACCATGACCCACTACAATCACACCAGCTCTTCACTATGAGAGTGCAGGGAGTGAGCCCCGATGCTTCATGCCCTTCGCCACAAACACAATGTGCACAGAGGACATGTGTATGCATCCTTCCACACGTCACTCCAGACCCAGTTTAAGATGAGCTCCCCTGCAAACCCATCATGGGCAGCAGAGTCTCTGCCCTCCTCAGGCTAAGAAACAGGTCTACAGACTTTGTAACCACCTGGAAACTTCTCACCAGCCTCAAAAACACAGAAGTTCAGTTCAAGCCAGCACTACCCTCCAAGCACTCTCTATGAGCTGTTCTCCACCCTTCAATTAAAACAAAGTAATTCCTTAGGTCACATTACTCACAGGGACAATTACAGGTGTGTATTCTCATCACTCTGAAGCAGAAAATCCCTTTCATCACAGTCAGAGGTGGAGGAACAAAGGAATCCACTTTCTCTGTCTCATTCATTATTTTCTGCTCTTTCGCCACGTCTCCCCCTATTTGTCTAATTTGTCTAAGAATTCCTATTTCACTAATAAAGTGTTCTCAGAGTTTTTAAACTCTTCATGTAAGACATTTTCCTGGTGTTTGATCGTCCTCAGTGTCCTTCTCTCAAACAGCACAGAGAAAGCAAGTAAGGTGCCTTTGAGCTGGGACGCACTGTCAGCCAATCTGAAGTAAGAATGAATGTGGGAGAAAAGGGAGAAACAAAACACACAAGAAAGAGGCTGGGACAGAGGAAAGACAGTATTGTCCATGTTTCATCATTTTGTCTTCTAAAATGATTTGAGTCAAAATTAGGTCCTAGTAGCACCACCCAACTACAAGATGGGGTTGGGAGCATTGTGAGTAAAAACAGAGATATGCAGAAATTTTTAATAAACATCCCCAGAAAGCACCCTTCTTGCGTCACACTGAGATGCTCATGTACTTTCCCATATATTAAGTGGAAAGTACATGAAACATTTTAAAAATCAACAGGTCCAAGAATTCCCAGAGACCTTTTCAATAAAGTTTCTCACCAGCTGAGATGCATTTTTGATAAGCCTGGAAATGCTGTGGAAATTCCAAGAGAAGGACATTTAGACTCTGACCCTTCCAGGGCAATAGCAGGATTATCCCAAGTAACCATGGGTTGCTGAGCCTGAGAACCCCAGGGAAAACACAGCAGTTTTACCTTCAGCTTTTGCCATGATCTCTAGCTTTAACTGCCCAGTGCTACCCAGTATATGGAAAGAAGTCCCCCCAAAAAGACTTCCTCATTCTTCGCATCCAAGTAAGAGATTAACAGAATGGTAATAGATTTTAATGGCATTGATTATGTAGAAAACAGTATTCTGATAAAAGTCAGCCCCTGAGGAGCAAACCACAGCAAAAGAATCTCAAAACAGTTGTTATGAATGGAGAGAATCATGACTGATTAAAGGAGTTTTGTTAGAAACTCTGAAGAGACAGTCAGTACTATTTTGTATTCTCATTGAGAATCTACAATCAAGACTAGCTGACAGTACTGGCAGATGCCAACATCTGGTAGATCAGTAAGTATTTACAAGGATGAGACCATCAGAGCAGTGTGGATTCCACAGTCTGCTTGTTTGAGCAAAATGGGATTAAAATACAGCCAAACTGAAAGGTCAGCTTCAGGGGAGAAGGAATGCAAGGAGCACTTCAAACAGAGGAATGTCTTCTGGAAAGCCACAGGCCCAAAGAATATTGGCAAGTGCTGAACAGAAACTCCCAGGGCATTTGGTTGCAACAAGAGCTGCTGCATCTCTGAGATGCATAAACAGGAGTAAGGAACTTTACTGGTTATTTATGCTTCAAGGTGTGAGAAAGAAGCCTCCCAGAGAAAATCTAAAAAAACTCAGTCATTTTTGCTGTTCAGGAAGACCCTTTATAATGCAAAAGTCCTTGTGAAAGCATTAAAGTCATTATGTAGATTTGCCAGACCTAGGTCTGCCCTATCTAGCCCAGACACTGATAACGGAGGACCAGAGTAGCATGTGGCAAAACCTCACTTCAGTCCCTGCATACTCAGTTTACTAAACCCTGCTGCGAGGACACAGCTGCCAGCAGTACTGAGACTACTGTTCTGCTGTCCCACCTTTGTCAGTAACCCAGAGGCAACCTAGTGCTGGAGAATGATTCCTTGCAGACAGAGAGGTTATTTGGGATGAAACAACTCTCACCAAGCAGAAGAAAGGTATGACCCAAAAAATGAATGGAGCTGCCAGACTCTTAGAAATGAAGCAGGATTTATTTTAAAACTTTGTTGTGTAACCACTTGAAGAAACTGGAAAAAGTGGGGGATCCTCCAGAAATAAGAAGCTCCTTCAGAAAGTGTGATTTAGCCAAATCTAAACCATTGACTCGAGACACAGGTAGCAGGAAAAACATAGGACTAATACACAGCCCTGGTCTTAAACCTGATTTCCACCTTCTCATCAAATATGCTGATCCCTGTACCTACAAGAGATGCCACACTGGTTTGGTTGGTATAATGACAGGACCCAAGAGTCCCCCAGATGCTGTGCTAAGCAGTGCACAGCAGACAGACCCTCCGTAGGTGTTCTTCCTGAGACTTGGCTCTGCAGCTCTGCTGAACTATGTATAAGCTCAGACGGAAGCACAGAGACAGAACCACAGAGCTTGGGGTAACTGAAGGATAAACGGGAAACCCAGACTCAGAAGTTTCAGCTTTAATGATGACATTTAAAACAGTCAGCACATTCCTCTTGAAGCAAAATGGGAAATGTGAAACATTTGCAATTATTAGGTTAAAAAAAGTGAGGCAAGAAGCGAAACCAGAGTGGTAAAGGTGGTTTTGCAGGCAGCAATGGGGCAGCTGCCTCCCTTCCCTTCATGCAGGGGGCTCCCACCAAGCCCCTGTGCCAGCCTACTCTCCCTCCACTGATAGGATCTGACAAGGTCACAGCATTCGCAGCCTGGCTCCAGATGAATGCCCTAAAGGAGCAAGCTAACAGGACTCCCGCTCTTCCGCCAGACACTTCTTCATGTCACCTTCGGCACAACCCACAATTGCTGCTTCAGAACATGGCAGCCAGGCCCTTTTGCCCTACACCTGCCTCTATACCACTCTGAATGGTCTGGGGGAGATGCAGATGGGGTGAAGGATTCTGCATATAAGGACATCCGTGCTGCAACAGCCCCATGTACACCTTCAAGAACAGCAGTACTTCTCTTTAGCTGAACTGCACTATTTAAACAGAGAAGGCTTGCTTTGCTGGTACTGACTGAGTGAGCACTACACACACAGCATGGATGTTTCTGCCTCTTCCTAATCTCTCCAGATACTCTTTTCTAAGGAATCACAATATTTGTGGTAAACTAAGACGAGGTCATCCAGGAAAGGCAAAGAAGCAAGCACATGGTCGTCAGCAAGCACAAGAGAAGTTTTGTGGGGAATACTTCTTCACAGAACAGCCCCACTGCTGAAGAAGGGAATGCTATATCTATTTCCAAAATAGCATTTTCCTAAGCCAAAGGTTGTTAACACACGGGCATTCGGCTCACTGTAATCTGGAAAGACAGCACATCAGTCACTGTCAGCATCATCCAAGTCAGCTCAACCATCTCCCTCATTTCAGACTCCATCAGACTCTCTGGAAGGATTCTCCAGAACATCCAGCTATGCTCTTCTCTCACAGGAAGTCCACCTTCTCCCATCCGCAGGGAGCATGGGGAGGGCAAACCAAGCTGTTGAGAAACCCTGTCCAGAACACCATGCAAGAGCCCTCCACACCCAGCACAAAATGGGTTCCCCATGTATGCTGATCTCTGAAAGATGCGGCCGGGCAGCTTGAAACAAAAGCTCAAAGCTGGTGAGAATTGCATGTCCAATCTAAAATCAGTTCTGTAGCAAGAGGCAAGCTCCACACTGCAAAGTTTCATTCACAACCATGTGCCTTCAGCTCTTCTCCTTGCCCATGCACTCTGTCTGCAAAGACTTACACATGAGTTTTCCCCAGGACTAAGAAGCCATCGGACGCCTGGGGGATATTGTGTAAGCTGAGTACCACACGGCCCACAAAAAGTTCCATTCTGCAGAGTAGCTGATGGCTTTGCGGAGCAGGCACATTTCCCAGTAGCGGCAAGAAGTCCGTGTATCTGCACAGCCCCCAGAGCAAAGCTGCCACAGAAAAAGAGTCCTGGTAGAGCTTCTTGTTCCCCATCTCAGTTTGGGGCCAACAAAGCAGCTCAGATGCACATATGGTGGCAACCTGGGTAGTGTTTTTATTCCTCTTGAGACTCTCTGCTCATTTACATGTGTCCCTGGGGAAGGTGGCTACTCTCTCCACCTCCACAGCAGATGCCTCAGGCCACAAAGAAGGTCTTTGGCTGGGTGAGCATGTGGGACAGTAAGTGAAGATCAAGCCAAGCCGAGAGGACAGCTCAGACCACCACAGTTGTGCAAGACATGAGCATGGGATCCCCTCTGTCTTTCTCTTCCTATGTCAGAAAGCTTAAGGACTTGGGGGATTTATTTTACAACAGATGAAAAGCTTTGCATTTCACCAACGAGCAATGAGGAAAACTGTTTAACGCTTAAAATGCCAGCATTTCTAGAATGGTGGCACATGAGCAGAAGAACAGCATCTGTGACTTCACTGGATGCTGCTGTTCAGTGTAGGCTAACCATGGGGCTGCGCCAGCTGGTCACTCCAACTAGAAACCAGAGAGAGATGGGATACGATGGGAGAAGTGTCTCCTTTAACCCTCGCCAAGTTATCCCTGCTCCTCCAGGGGGAATTGGAGATCGAGTCACATCCTCTGTGTCACCCCACATCCTGCCCACTCACTCATACAAGGGCAGGGAACCTCATCCTTCACTGTGCCACAGCCCTGACTTCAGGGCCCCTCCTCCCTGTCTGGGCACAGGACACACTGCAGCAGCCAAGAAAGGAGACAGCAGAGCACACTCTCACCGTCTCAGCTCCTCTGTTCATAGCTGGCTAGAGGAAAAGTGTCATCTGTCACATCCCTCAGCCCCAATGCACACCCAGCCTCGATGGTAGAAGCACACGTTTTTGTGCTGTACCACTTGCCGAGGATGAAGGGTTCCTAGTGTGGCCCACGTAGGATGCCACAAGGAAAGAAAGGTGGCATCACATACCCAACGTGCTCACCACCCGCAGGGTCAGCACTCAGAATAGGCCACAGCACAGGGGAAGTCCTCAGCCATGTTGACCTGGCGCAAACAGTCAAAACCATTTCCACTTTCAGCAGAGCCAGGACAGCAAGTGGCTTGAACCCATCACTAAGCTGCTTATCTCAGATGAACTTCAAAGAACTGGAACTCCTTTGGTCTTCAGCATGCTAAGGGAGGAACCAGAGAAATTGGGAATACCCATGGCATTCCACCTAGCCCCGGACACTGACCACGTTGCTGAGAGTGGTATCAAAATACTGCCAGCACCACACGGGATCCTGCTAAGGCAAGACCAACAACACACCAGAGTTGAAGCTATTCATTGTAAGGGATGACATGCACCCCCCATGGAGAAAGAGGAAGAATGGCTGGGGTATAGCAAATGCCAAACATTCCCACTCCAGGGAAGTCATGTTCCCTGTCTCCTACCCCCGCTGACTTTCCTGCAAAGTGAAGCTTGATGCCTTCCCATGCATGCTCACTCCAGCTCTCCAGCCTTGGCCACCTTGCTTCACCAGTATTTAAACCCATGATTTTCAAGAGATTTAAGACTTCTAGAGAGCCTCTCTGGAGATCCTGTTTCCCTAGGTAATGGCAGAATCACGCCTGAACAAGTGGAGCTGGACAGAACAGGCAGTTTTCTGCTGGGTGCTGCTTGCTGAGACATGCATCTCTGGGCATCCAGCCTCCCCTTCCTATCAGACACTTTAGGCTACTTGGTGGCTATCCCTGTTGCAAGAGGCCAGGAGGTTCCTCGTGACAGAAGGGTGGGCATAAAGCCTCTGGTGCAATGGCCCTTTGGGAAACCCTGGCCTCTACGTGATTAGATACAGGCGGCCCAGGCTTCCAGGAGCAGCGGGTTAATCAGTTAATGGATGAAAAGATCCTGAATGGTGTGATGCGCTGCACATGCCGTGGGGCAGCCCCAGCCACACAGATCCTGGGGCAGCCACTCCTTCCTCACACGGACCAGATCTGGGAAAACATCTGTTCTGATAAAGAAAGTGCTTTGCTGAGGAGGGTGCAAGCCCAAGCCCACCAGCTGCTCGGGAGGAGCTGACAGCTCCCCAGCTGCACCCAGGTCACAGCAAGGGCCAGACAGTGGGTTTAATGGCCTGGAAACCAACCAAGGCTTGGAGGGAAGTGGATGCCCGATTCCAAACCACGACGTCCTGGCCGCAAAACAGTGGCTTTCAGGGCTCAGCTGCAGACTTGAGGATGGCCCTGTTGCCCCACAATGGGGACATCTCTTGTTGCCCATGGGGCCAGCAAGGCTGCTCCTGCCTTATACCCACCTTCCCCTCACTACCAAAGGCAGCATCAGACTGTGCTGAGTATCTAGGTGTGCTCAGGTAAGAAAAGAGACAGAGAAAATTTCAGGGGGTCAGGGGGGTGTGTGACACCAGAAGGAACATCCTTTTCCTCTCCGCGGGGGGGATCCGTTTTGTGGACCCCTGCGGAACGGGCACTGTCGGAAGGCATAGGAGCAGAGCCCACATCTAACAGGCACCAGCCTAGCTCCGGAGGAGCCCGTTCTGCCCAGTGCCGTGAAGGTGACTGGGCGGCCGGGCACCGGGGCGGCGCTAAGTCCTGCTCCTTCCCGGCTCGGGTCTGGCCCGGTGCCACGTGCGGCGAGCCGAGCCGTGACGCGCACGCACAGGCAGCATCAGGCTGCGGACCCCGAGGTCGCTCCGGGGAATTAGAGCAGCTGGGGAGCCGTCCCCGGGCAGCCATGACTCTCCTGCGACAACCCCCCCTGTGCTGCGGGAACCGCGCATCGCTCGGGCTGCCGGAGCGCGCCGGGCTCTCCGCACACGCTGCCCGCGCAGGGCCTGGGCAGCGCCCCGGGACAACTCCCGGCCAGCAGAATCCCGGCGCCCGTGGGAAAGTGCAGCCGGGGGCGCCCGGGCTAAGGAGAGAGCAGCATCCCGGCACCGAGCGGGGTCACGGCACCCCCGGGCCGGTCTCTGCCCACCGGCTCCCCCCGCTTCCCGCAGTCCACCCGGGCCACCCCGCCGCTGCCTACCTGGCGGAGGGAGGCGTCCATCGGCGGTGCCGGCCGGCTCTCAAAGCCGCATCGCCGCGGCCGGACAGCCGCGACCCGCCCGCCGCGCTGGCTCCGCCTCGCCGGCCCCCGGGAGCGGCCGCTCCGCTCCGCCCCGGAGCGTTCCGGAGCGGGGAGGGGGTCACGCAGGCTGGGGAGGAGCCGGCAGCTCGGGATGGGGAGGTAGAAAGGGTTTGAGATGAGTCCGAGTGGCCAGTGCCACCGAGGGACGGGCAGCGAGGGCCACCTCGATACAGCGGGATCAGCCAAGGGTGAGCGTTGGGACGAAAAGGGATGTCATCGGGAAGAGTAAATATTTTGGATTTGGGGTACCTTAACAGTTCATGATAGCACAGTAGAGTGAGAGAGCCTGTTAAAAGAGATCCTGATAGAGCTTCAGATTTACCTCTGATACCTGCAACAGCTGGCACAGAGCAAGAGACTGGGTGAAGTCTGTCGAAAAAAGTGTTGCCGCTTTCTGTGTTCCCACTCGGTCTGTGGCTAGATCACAACCCACAAGTGCCTACACTGTGAGGCTGTTTCTAGCATTAAGCAAACATTTCTTTATTCTGAAAGAAAAGAGGTCTAACATACATACAAGTTCTTGGTTTTTGGTGTTTGCTTCCAATAACAAGCTTTTGTTTCCTACTCAAAACACAGAGAGGATTCTGAGGGAGATGGCAGTATCTCGTCCAGCCTCTGCCACAAGACAGAGCCACACCTAGGCCACCATCCAACTTGTAATTACCACCCATACAAGCATCATCCACCATCACTGAATCTTTTGCAAGGTTCCTCAGTATATGACTTGCTTTGAGTGTGTCCTTCCATTTTGATGCCAAGTCACTAAGAGCCTGGGCATGTACTGTACCCCAGGCATGACTGTACAGCCTCTCTTTCACTTGTGCTGGATCAGCTTGATATACACCACTTTCCTTGCCTTGTGAAAACATCAGGCAAGACAGAGCCAGAAGCTTAACTGCAGTCCTTATCTCTCATCTAATACTTCTATCCTCAAGGCCAATTACCCTGTCAGTAAAAGGGATTAGATCAACTCAACAGTGGTGTCCTTGACAGTCCTCTCTGTAGCCACACGTTTGTCAGCTGCCACAGCCAGCTTTCTCACTGCGTGAGGACAGCTCCTTCTCCACTTTGCTGCTTTTGCAGACCATTTTGGGTGTTCAGTTTCTCCCTGATGGGTGGTCACCAGGGTGCTGTGGAGCTCCTGACAGCTATCTGAATGCTGAGGATCACCACTCCTTTATTTCTGCCTACCTGCCAAAGGGTTGCACCAGCAGGCATCTACACCACCAGATGTTCCCTCCCAGACTTCTCGGGTGGAAAAGCTTTGGCCACGGTTCCTGTCATCCAGGACTGGATTGCCTATCAAGGCTGTATGTCAAGGGAGATCTGACAACAAAGAGGCAAGCCAGCAGCAAATCTGTTCCCAGCAAACACACCAAGCAACCCAAACGCACTCACTATAAACTAGAGTCCTTATTCTTGTTTCCCCGGACCATGGTCCTTGTGAGCTCCTGTTCCCTTTCCCATTCATCATCGCCCAGACAAATACCATGGAAGAAATTTCTAAGCCTGTAACTGCTGCAATTTTCGTGATGGTGACAGTTGTCCGGCACAGATATCGCTGGACTGTAAGGGAGCAGTTGCTGTTCCAGTCTGCCAAACCTCCCTGCAGCTCTGAGCCAGGGGTCTAACAGGGCTGGGAAAGCCCAAGGCAAGGTAAGGAACTTTTCAAAAGAGAAGGATTACAATTAGTAACACTACTGTGGAGTGACATCTTCTAGCAAGCAAGAAGATGACTTGACCCAGTTCTTAGAACAAGGTAGCTTTCCAAACTATCCAGGCAGTAAATGTGATTCCGTAAATGCAGCAGCAGTGATGGATGCTGTAAGTCTCATTGTACATCAGCCTGGTACGAACGGTGTCAAGAATCCTGATAAGCAAATGATGCCTGCTATTTTCTTCTTTCTGTAACGGGATTAAGTCACTAGTCCTACATTCATACAGCACAGCTGGAACTGGGGATGTCTGAAGTGTCTCCTAAATCCTTTTAAGTGTTGCTTACCAGGAAGGGGCAGCTACAACCATCCACTTCTTCACATTGCTTTGTTCTATCACTAGCCACTTGGACACTGCCACCACCACATCTGGCATCTCATCTCTGCCACCCAGGCAGCTCTATAGCTGGCTGCAATGTCAGCAATGCAGTGAACATAAAGCAGTCAGCGAAGGTTGGTGTGGGCCCCACCATGCAGGACAAGCCCAGGACAACTTTTCATCTCATCAGCACCCCTTGGGGCTGCCTCCCACTTCAAGTCTGGTCAGCGGTGCTGCCCATACATTCAGCAGTGATGCTGGCAACCCAGCAAGCTCACAGCCCTGCTGTCAGCCCATCTGCAGATGTCACAGAGGAGCTGGTGTCTGGCAAAGAAGAGCCAAGGTGGGTGCCAGGGGATCTGGGCAATGATCTGTTCCTGCTTCCATGAAAAGAGCATCCCAATGGTGCTGCAGGCAGCAGAGCCCTGCACCCAGCCATGGCGGCAGCAGCCTGTGTGAGTCAGCTTCCTGCTGGGCTTTCCACAGTGACGGAAGGCCTGTGAAAGACTGGCAAGAACAAGCTGAGGCAGGAATTCTTCCTGGATACCAGACAATATCTTAATTTCCTTTTCTGGCACAGGTCTGGCACACAGCTGGGAGGTGGGCAGGTCAGCTTGTCCCTGCCACAGGCAATGTGCCTCTGCTGGGCTTGATCTCTCATCACCTGCAAGAGAATGAGCTGGGACATCTTTGCCACAGGTGACACCTCCCCAGTGACTTGTCAGAGTCACGCTCATAGGGTGGGGAACCAATCTCCTACACCATCATCCCCAGGATGATCTCAGTTGGGAGAGCCAGCAGCAGAGGCAGGATGCCTTAGAACCAGCCAAGGGTGCAGGGACACATGGATGCAGGAGAGCACCTGTGCTCTGCCATGCATTGTCATCACTGCAGCCCCCACCACTAGATACTTTTCCAGGGCCTCAAAATCCTCCCCTTGCCCTTGCACAGGCTTCCAGGCAAAGGTTCTCCAAAGGGGAAGAACTACTAAGAAGCAGTGGCAAAAAATCAAGCATGTCATCTGCAGGAGTGACCTGGCCCTGGCAGAACAGTAGATGCTGGAACATAACCAAGGCACTCTCCTGGCAAACCACATGCATGCAAGGGAAAGGGGACACACAGCAGGACACAGCCCGACTCCACAGCTCTGGCCCACTCCGTTCTCCAAGCCCACTTGAAATAGGCTTGGAAATCAGCTCTTGAAAAGGCCAGTTTCTCCCTTCTCCAGTTCCCAGCCTGCAGGGAGCCTGGCCACAGCTCTGACCCAGGCAGGGCCAGGCCAGGCCTGCTCAGTCTAACTCATGCTCAACTAAGCACTAAACTCTGGACCTCTCCTTCCTCCTTCTGCTCACAAGACAGCTCCATCCCCTGCAAGGTGAGAGTGGTAGCAGTCAAAGCTGCCCCAAAGCTCTCTGTCCCTGAGGCTGCTATGGGGCTCTGCAGCAGAAATTAGTCCAGGCTCCTTGGGGATAGGATCATGTTTGTACCAGATGTGTCCCTCCTGAGGAATGTGATTAAGGCGCCTGGAGAGGCTTTCACAGGGTCACACCAAGCACTGTGGCACCTGCTCCCTTGGAGAGCAGGAGTGTGAGAGGGGCCCTCCTTGCAATGAGTGATAGTGAAGGGTGGGAGGTATTTATCTGTCTTGGGCACCCTGCTGGCTCTTGTCTGAGTTCAGCCACAGTCAGCATGGAGCCCATCTCACTGCAATGCAGAGCAGTAGCTTTGCACACTGCAGAGCCCTAGCCAAGGGTGGCTGGACCCCTGCTTAGTTTGACCACAGTGGGAAAAGCTCTTTATCCCATCCAGGCGCAGGAATGCCCTCCAAGGCTGACCCTTTTCCAAAGGTCAGGTAAACAGGATGTCTTCTTCATTTTCAGACAGAGCACAAGAGCAGAGAGCTGGGCAAATGGAGCAGTAGGGTGGATGCTGGGAAAATCCAGCCCACTGACACTGCGTGCCTTCCCTTGGCCTCTGAAGCATCCTCCTGAGCTGCCTCATTGGAGCCAACACTAGCTCTGACTTTTCACCATTTTCAGCTGTGCTTGGCTGAGCTGGACAGACAAAGCTCATAATCAGGAAGCTCCAGCCTTCTCTGGAGATAGTGGTCCTGGTCTTGCTCCCACAGCCCAAACCTTCCCTCAGCTCCTGGCAGTGATGAGCTGAGGTTCCCTGCCACTGCTGCCTTCATGCTGCCGCAGGTGTGCTTGAGGCCAAAACATGTCTGCATGGAGCTTTTACACCTCAGTCACGAGAAATGCAGCCCTGCTGGCGAGAGAGCTGAGCTGCACAAGGCTGTAATTACAGTTCCTGCATGTAGGGATGAGGCCAGCCAAGCGCATCCACCTAATTTCCTCTCCTATTAAGCCTGCCCTGCTTTTGCTTGACCCAGAGCAAGCCTTGCTATTAATGGCATGGTGCTGTGGAGGTCACAGATGGCTCTGTTACAAACGGCTTTTCAGATTCTACTCAGACGAGCGTAGCGTATAAGCAGGGCTTTGCTCACAGACACCATTACCTCAGGATTCATGCTCCAGAAAGTGTGTCAGGCAGCTGTGGTGCAGGCATTTCCCAGGCTGGGTTGTTTTGCCAGACATGGCTAGTTCTCTGGCTTTGTCTCTGGCTGCACGCTAAGCCCAGGTAAGCAATGGAGGGAGTTAAATTGTGTCATATCACTGCTCCTGACTGTGGCTAAGGTCTGCTGATGGGTGCTGGTAGCCTAACCTCAGTACATTTCCTCTTCCCGACCTCTCTCCTGTACAGCTTCAGTCTGCAAAATAATTTCTGGGCTAAAGGAGACTGGTGTTCTCCACACTGTGCACCAGCAGCCGAACTAACACCAAGCACTGTCCTGTTTCAACGTGCATGTCCCTTATAATTGTCTGCAGGAGCAACCTGCAATGCAGGACTACTGGGTTATCAGGATCAGGGGAGGCTGTGTGAGCCTGTTTGACAGTATCTGATTTTAAAGTCTGTTTCAAGGTCCATTTCAAGGCTGAAAAGGAAGCGCAGTCCCAGTTCAGAGCAACAGGAACCAGCTCCAACACCTGTCCATCTGTCCTTGCTGAGAAGGACAGCCTGTTACAGCAGGAGCCGGCCAGTCTCCATCCTCTACCACCCCTAGTAATATTTGTGTATCCAGGGTGCTGGTGATGGGGGCACTGGGCTGATGGATAAAGGCAACAATACAACTGGGCTCCTGCAGCAGAGACCAGAAGGCTCCCCCATCTCTGCAGGAGTCACAAGAGAAGGATTATCCTTGCGTCCTGCTCAGTAGCAAGGTCACATCACAGAATCACAGAATCACAGAATCATCATGGCTGGAAAGGACCTCCAGGGTCATCGAGTCCAACCTTTATCCTA
>JAOXOE010074465.1:0-28762 GCA_028565055.1 Phoeniculus purpureus
ACAACTTCCTTGGGCAACCTGCTCCAGCATCTCAGCACCCTCACAGGAAAGAATTTGTTCCTCATGTCCAACCTCAAGCTCTCTTCTTCAAGTCTGGAACCCTTTCCCCTTGTCCTCTCACTACCACCCATGTAAAAAGCCCTCCCACAGCTTTCTTGTAGCCCCTTTCAGAGACTGGAAAGCTGCTCTAAGGTCACCTGGGAGCCTCTTCTCCAGGCTGAACAACCCCAACTTGCTCAGCCTGTCCTCATAGGGGAGGTGCTTCAGCCCTCTGATCATTTGAGTTGCTCTCCTCTGGACACCTCCTAGGAGCTCTGTGTCCTGATGTTGGGGATTCCAAAAATGGACACAGTACTCCAGGTGGGGTCTCACCAGTCCAGAGCAGAGGGGGAGAACCACTTCCCTTAACTGAGACAGAGGATGCAGCAGGATCAAGCAAAGGGAACTAGAAACACTTTTCCACAGCACCACTCCTTTGAAACTCTCAAAGGCCATGACTTTATATTGGAGTTAAACCCTTGCTGGCAGGAACAAAAGTGAAAGCTATGCTTCTCAGTTCTTTAAGAAGGAATTCTTTAAAAAGGAATTCTTTTAGAAGGAACTTTTGAGTCCTCTCAGACAACACAAGGGTTTGAAAAACACCTCTTCCAGGCTTTTGTGGACTTGTGAAATCATACATTGGCAGAGAAGCCAAGACATCAGGAGACCAGACTCTGCAGGCTCTGTGGTAACTGCCACAGCATTTGTGAAGGCACAGGACTGATTATCATTTGAACTTGTAACTTGAAGACAACAGTTATTGAATCTTTTCAAAATAGAGAAAAAAATCTTTGTTTTGTTTCTTTTTCTCCTTACCTTTCCTTTTTTTTTAAATAGATAGGGTAATCTTTTTCCTTTTATTTTTAGACAGGTACAGTTCTCTACTAGCGTTCACATGTACAACACACTTACACAGAGTTGAGAAAATAACGTGATCCCTGCTGACCTGGGAGAGTGGATCACAGGAACTAAGAATTAGCAAGAGCCACAGGCTGGGCCCTGTGCATCAGAAATCTCTTACAGCAGTTCTGCACAGAGCAGAGGGGGAGACCAAGGCCTCTCAGCCCTGCATCACTTGCAGGGGAAGCCCTTGGATCAAAGCTCAGAGGCTCAACAAGCAGAGAGTTAGCGCCCTCATTGGAATTTTGCAAAGATACCAACACGAAAAGGACTCCTCAAATCTTGCTATGAAGGAAAAGCCATAGGGCTTAATTAAACCCAAGCCCTTGTCTGTTTGCAGTTATGGGTTAAACTCATAGGAGGAAGGCATTCCCTTATTCAGCATTAATGCACCAGTGTGAATCTGTCCCAGAAGGAAGAGTTCCTCCTCCCAACCCCATGCTGCTCCAGCTGATGATCCAGGATGTGGCCCTTAAGCACAACAGGACTCTTCTTGCCCAGTGATCTCCAAACTATTTTGACTATTCACCCAATCAGTAAAGACTTTTGAGCAAGTACTCCCCAAATATGGATTATTATTATTATTTATAAGACCTACAGATGTACCAGAGAAGTTCTTTGTGCACTCCAAAGAATTATCTTGCCTGTACCTCACCTTGACAGCTGTGTTCTAGAGGACCAGCCAAACAAACAAAACCCAAATAAAACCCCCCCACACAATGCCAACAACATTTGATCCCACAAGTGCTGAGGCTGGCAAGGAAGGAGAAGACTGAGGAGTGGTGTGTTCCTCCAGTAAAAGCTCCAGCGCTCATCTCTGCAGTCTCCCTCTCACAGCAGATGTTGGGATTCCAGCTGATTAGCAGAATCAAAAGTCACTTCTTTGGGTTTCCTGCCTGTTTGCCTGCTCTACCTGCTGAGAACCCAAACAGTGCTCACACCTGCTCCTTCGAAGACCCCGTTCATGTCATACCCACAAAACATGCCATGGCACCTGCGAGAGGGAGTGTATTCCTGCCACAACTTCCTAGCATGGAGTCCAGTGCTTTTGGGACAACAGTTATGGAAAGAAGGGAGAACTGAGAAAAAACTAACCTCATCATCCTTCCAGTCTGAGAAATCAATCTTGAAGGAAGGCAGGGAGAACTGCTGGCTTACCCCCCTCTTGTAATGAACCGTCTCCGACTGCAGGGAAGGATTCTTTGTGCTGTATCTAAAGAAAGGAGGAAAAGAAAAGTTGCTGTAACAGATGACTGCTGTCTGCCAGGCTTATGCTCTTCGTTTGCACCTGTCCACTTTTCAGGAATCATAAGTAGCAGCTCTAAGAGGCAGAGCTGGCAGGGGCTGGCAGCCATTCCATGAGGATACAAAATGGGAAGGTCAAAGCAAGAAGGTGAGCATAGGGAAGGGAAAGCAGCACAGACAGGCAAGGTCTGACTTGACCCACACTGACCTGCCTGGAAGCACTGGGTGTCAGAGGCAAACAGGGAGGAGCAGCAGCCTAGCCAAGGCCAACTCGCTAACTGCAGGGCTTTCAGCCCAGCACAGTCCTAGAGTCTGCAGGAAAACCAAGAGGAATGAGCAATGATCTAACAGTAGCAACACACAACCCAACACAGCTCTGAGAGCTCTCCCATGCTCTGCACAGGGAAATACTGCTTGGGCTGCCATCATCCTGGCAAGCAAGAGCCGTTCTAGTTCACTCCTGTACTGCTCATGTGCTTCCCCAGCATGTTGCAGGGCTATCAACACCACCAGAGAGACACCAACCAGCTCTCCAGAAGAGTCACAACTCCCCACTGTCTTGAGGCCCAGCACTGAAACACTAGCACTGCCAGGCTAGGATGAACAACTCTGCAACGGGACTGCTGCTACCATCCAACATCCTCTGCACCCAGAGCCCACCCAGCACTGTCTGCTCCAACAGAGATGGTTTGCTGCCCACTGCCCATCACTATGGACCTTGCAATCCACTGGGCTTCAGCAGCAAAACAGGATCAATAAGTTTTCCACCCTTTCTAGAGGGTCATTTCTGAGCTGGATGTGCACAGTCTCTCACTCTGCCAGTTCCAGCACAGGAGAGAAGGCTGCAACCTGCAAAGGCAGGAACATCTGAAGCTGTTTTTACCACCAAAGCCTTTGTTGTCAAACTACCAGTCACGTGTTCAGAGCATGGTGCCAAACAGGAGAGAAAGTGAGAGCTCTCCCACCCAAGAGGCTTACGATGCAGAAACAACTGCCTTCCTGGCACAGCAAGGAGCCAGGTCTAGCTCTAGCTCTGCAGGAAAGACTCCACAGCCACTCCCAGAGATGGGATGTCTTCTCTTCTGCTCACCAACACTACTGCCTAAGCATAGCTTCTCATGGTGGAACTGCAAGAGCACTGTCCCTCAGCCACTACAGCTACAAGCTTGAAGCCTTGTTGACTGATCTCACTTGACTGTCCCTGTCCTTGAAGGACCAGACAGCCTGGGGACAAGCTCCAGGGACAGGTGGCATATTAGCACCAAGAACTCTATACTGAGTTTTTCCTTAATTCAGCATGGGATGTCACACAGGATCCCCTAACAACCAGCTCCTCAGACATTGCTGATCCCACTGCTCAAAGAGTGACAGGGGCACTGCCAGCCTGCGAAGAAGATGGCACCAGAGGAGATCGGGGTGTTGGATTCAGCACAAATCCCTGTCAAGCAGAGCCCAGTGTGCGCAGAGGCAGAGCTTTGCTTGAAAAGCAGGATCTTGCCCTTTTGAGACAAGGTGCACTGTGTGCTTTCTGACAGTACCTTCCCTCCACAGACCATTCCGTGTTGAAACAGTGCTGCTTTACTAGAAGGTCTTGCTCCATCCTCTGCATTTAAAGCATGGTGTGGGAGAGAACAAAGTGACAGGTCTTTTATGTGTGAATTACAGAGAGAGCAATTGAGTGAAGTTTTATTTACTAAGTTGTCAAGCTCGATGAATAGAGTCAGCCTGTACCTGGCTCCTTTTGTGAGGTGCTCAAAGCTTCCCCACACTGTAGAGAGGCACAGTTCTCCCACTTGTAGCTGGGAGAGCTGGGGATGGACAAGTGACTTAGCTAAGGTGATAGCAAGTCAGAAGCCTGCTGGAAGTGCAGTGCAGAGGAGAGAGTGGAGGCAAGAGGGTGCCTGGCTGCCATGCACCACAGCAGCACTTGGAAAGGGGGGTAAACATGCTGGTGAGGAGTGCCAGCAAGGCCAGAGGACCTGCACTTACAGCACCAAAAGCCTAAATCAGTCTACAAAAGGAAAAGAAGCAATGCTGTTCCAAGGAGGGCAGGGCATAACAATACTCACAGAGACTTGCTGCTCTCATTGTCCCTGAGAATAGAATTAAACGAGGTACAGAGATCTCCTGATTTTAAGAGAAAAACATCCAGGAGGCTTACCCAGGGGAGCTTTATGCCTTGGTCTGTGAGACCACCTGACTTCCGTCACCAAACCACATCAGACTTGGATCTGAACATCCAGACAACACTGGAGGCTCCAGCCAGCAGCTGGTGCCAAGGCTGCTGAGCACCAGCAAGCCAAGAGCCTGGTGAATTCCCTGG
The DNA here is from genome assembly GCA_028565055.1 of Phoeniculus purpureus. NCBI lineage: Eukaryota > Metazoa > Chordata > Aves > Bucerotiformes > Phoeniculidae > Phoeniculus > Phoeniculus purpureus. The sequence continues at coordinate 4,508 of JAOXOE010074465.1, forward strand.
AAGTACTAGAGATCCCAGACTGACAGAGGGATCGATTGCCTGGCTTGTGATGCACAGGATTGAGTACTCACTGCTCATGCTTCACTTGGCAAGCTGTTACACAGCAAGTGTCCTGCAGATTAGAGTCTAAGTGGTCTCTACCCATCCCCAGCCCTTCTGGTTGGCATCCGCTGGACTCAGTCTTCTATTCCCTGCCTGTGCCAATGTGGGCTTACAACAAACAACAGTGGAGAAGCTCTGCAGATCTGTGGAGATATTGGATATGTTACAGAAAAAGAGAGCGTGTGTTAAGAAGAAAGGAGAGTAGAGAAGCAACACGCTCCCTCTTTCCTGCTTAAAGGTTGAAATCTGAATGGCTGGGTTGTTGTTTCTCAGGCTGCACCAGACCAGGTCTCCATGCACAGGAGAGGTCTACCAGAACCAGGACAATGGAGAAATGGGGTCTGTCCTCTCAAGCCAGGATGAACCAAAATCCTTGGTCACACTGCTTTACATCTGTTTATTAGCTCAGGCAGCTTAGACAGCAGGAGAATCTTACAGGAACCACCCTGCTGACTGCAGCAGCAGCTCCCAGCTCTGTCCTCAGAGTTCATGCAGCCCATCCCCTCAGCTCTCTGACACACCTTCACTCCCACAAAGTGAAGCTTATCTTCCACTCTGACTCCTTTCTCTTCCATGTCAAACCCTTCCACCCCTGAAATCCATGTGTGTATTGAAGAACCAGCCCTGTCACCAGGGCTGCCTCAGACAGTCAAGAGACAGTTCTTGTCACCATAGGCACATTTGGACCCCTGGTGAGCAGCACTGAGTGAGGATCCAGCCCACTTGTGTGACAGTTACGCAGAGCAGAGTGCAGATCCCATTCCTCAAAGGACAGCAGGACGCCTGTAGCAGTGTAGCCCCACGGTACTGGTTTTTGAAGAGTACTGGTACTATGCTTTGAAACAGCCTGTGGGCAAGGTAAGACTCCTCTTCAGTACCTGCCACTCACACTGCATGGCAATGCATAGTGGACTGAGGACAAGGTAGTTTCACAAGAGCTTTAAAGGGTACTAGGAATCCATCCTTCCGCTGCTGCAGGCTGTGACTGCCTGGCAGTCACACTCTGCAGCTGGCCAAAGGGGCTAGAAGTTGATGTGGAAGAAGCTCTCTGGCCCTCCTCTCTCTCCTACCCACCCACTCCCTTCATTCTGGGCCAGGATCTCGTAGCACATCTTTCAGGGAAGAGGGAAGTTGAAAGATTGCCTCAACTCAAAGGTATTTTTATTGATAAAAGAAACTACCAAAACATAGCCCTGGGTGTCAGCCAGAGCCAAGCAAGATCCAGTCCAGAGAGGCTCCCACACACAGTCTAGACGTTAACTGGTGCTAACATTGCACTGCAGTCCATGCCTGTTTTCTCCTCCCTTCCTGCTTCCTCCAAGCACTGAATCTCCACTCCAAGCTAGGAGGAAAACAACCCCTCACTCACCCCACAGCTCCAGCATGCCACTCATATCCCAATCCTGCTCTGACTTCAACTGCCAGGGTAACTGAGGGGAGCACCATGCTCATTGCTCCAGTCAGGCTTCAGCACTGGCAGATTACAAAGCAGCTACACAGAGAGCCACAAATGCCAGGGTTCTTACTAAAGACAGAGGGTTTGTCTGCTCGCTGAAATCTATAGGCTCTCATTCTCTGGCCTGTGGACTGCGCCCGCTGCAGCGTTCCCTCGAGGACAGGAGGCTGCCTGGATCAAAGCAGAGTATGGCTGGAAGGGCTTGTGCCCACGAAACACAGTGCTCGCCTCTCATTTCCTCATACAGAAGAAATCTTCTCAGTACAAAGAGTTTGTATTAATCAACGCAGCCTGCAGCCAAAAGCAGCACCAGCACCTTTCAAAGGCCCCAAACAGACAGAGGCTGTTAAATAACCACAGAAATATCCGAGTGCCTCTGTCTAGTGGAAACAGCCCTGCACTGAGCTACCTGTCTGGGCTGGGTTTCATTTTTGAAGCCCCTAGACTCTGCACCATGCAGACAGAGGAAAGTCTGCACAGCAGCACATTGAGCACCAGCTTAACAGACTGAGGTAGAGTGTGAGGAGTGTGGTGAGCATTAAAAAACAAACAAGGCAGTGACATTCTTTCTTTGAATATATCCCTTACACCCAGTTGTGCATCAGCAACACAAACAGCATAGGCCTAAAAGGCTGCAGAGGGACTGTTTACAAAGGCCTGGAGTGACAGGATCACGGGCAATGGTTTCACATTAGAGAAGGGCAGATTGAAATGGGCTGTTAGGAGGAAGTTCTTTAGCAGGAGAGGGGTTGAACACTGGAACATGTTGCCCAGGGAGGGAGTTGAGGCCCCATCCCTGCAGGTATTCAGAGTGAGGCTGGACAAGGCTCTAGGCACCCTGATCTAGATGAGGATGTGTCTGCTACCTGCAGCAGAGTTGGACTGGAGGACCTCTGGAGGTTCCTTTCAACCTGGGCCAGTCTATGATTCTATTATATGATTCTATGAAAAAAGGGACTGGGATTACAGAGCTAAACTGACCTATTTCATTGTGTTTTCTCTCTGTAATAAGAAAACAGAGCTTGGGAACACTACTAGGATGTAAAAGAGAACCTTTGCTGTCCAAAGATGAAGACCTTTTTTCCTAAATCTGTGCTGAGGAACTCAAACCTCTCATGTCATATTTTATCATCAGCCCTTGATCTGCTGGGACTGCTCCTGTCTGGAGCAATCTGTCCTGTGCTTCCAGCTACAGGACTGGTTTGAATCCTCTCCCTGAGGAAACAACCACCGCTGTCGTGTTTTAACTACGCAATCCATCCTGCTAGTCAGCAGAACACCTACAGTTGGAGAAGTCCTGGGGGCCCTCCTAGGAACAAGGTAACAGGGTGTGAATCCAGGCTTTGGCTAGAAGAGGAAATGCTGCACTCGCAGAGCTCTCACAGAACGAGAATATGAACACCTCTGCACCCTGCTCCGAAGAACCAACCTGTCTCCTAACCAGACATCTAAGAGTACAAACACCTGAACCAGTGACTGCAGGGGTCCAACTGGGAGTTCTTCAGCTGTTCTCTTGGAGCTGCTGGGAGTACTGGCAGCCTTGCGATAAAAAACTAATGCAGAGCACCCTCTCCTTTCTTTGAAGGGCAGTAACATGCTCTTGGGCAGTCACTGGTGAGCAGCCGATGTCTGTGCCTCATGTATGCTGAGGCAGAGATTCTGAAGCTATTTTAGACAGGGCCCATCCTGGTCCCTCTTTGTCTGTCAGCTATGATGGCAGAACCCTTCCCTGCTGCTTTTGCCAACTGCCTCCAGCCCAGACAGGGAGCTGCCTCTCTGGCTACTCTGAAAACCCAGTTAGCATCATGGATTCTCACAGCAAGTTTCTCTTTGGCTGCAGGACATTTTGGAAGCTGACAGGTACTGCCGTGCCTCAGTGACACATGCCTCAGTGATACAAGGATCATCCTCACAGGTGAACAGTCAAGCTGTCATGATGGTTTCTCCATCCAGGGTCTTCCCTGCTTTCTACTCAGCTACCAGAAAGCTGAGACCAAAGGAAAGGACAAGCTGAGGAATATCATCGTCTCTGTGCCAGCGAGATCTCAGACCCAAGAGCACACCCACCACTAACCAAAGGCGAGAGCAGACCTTGAGGAAAGCTGCTGTGCTGCAGCTCACTGTGGGAGCTGTTCTAGGAGAGAAGCACAGCAGAACATGTTCACAAATTCCAAAACCAAAGAAAGTAATAGAATGGTTTAGGCTGGAAAGGACCTTGAAGATCATCCCATTCTAACCCCTCTGCTGTGGGCAGGGACACCTTTCTCCACCAGAACAGGTTGCCCAGATTCCCATCCAACCTGGCCTTAAAGACTTCCAGGGATGGGGCAGTCACAACTTCCAAAATGGTCTCAACCAGAAAAATAAATAAAATTGTGGACATCAGGGGTTTCTGAGCTGTTCAGAGCCAGGTCACTGATAATTCTATGCCATTACAGAGACTCTGGATACTGGCATAACTGGTCTCCATTACCACTGGGGTAATGGTCCTCTGAGAACTAATGTTTTACTTTAAAGAGTCCTCAGGCTCACCACAACAGAACTGGGCAAAGGATATTCAGAAGGTGAAAGCAGCAGTTCCCTCTAAACTAATTTCAGCCTCATACAAGAGGCTTCTAGAGATATCTGCGCTAGCATCTGAAAGTGCTGGGTATCTGCCTCTGGGCATGGGTCTGCAGAGGTGAAATCACCTCTACAGTCACTAACAGCCACACACTCACCTTCTCCAGATTTTACTAGTCAATGGTGGTCCCACAGCTGTTACAATTCCCAGTGAAACTCAGAGTTCAATAGTTCAGAACAAGAGGTAGTTAAGAGCTATGCATTCCCTAGATCTTGGCTGGGAAACTAGCTGAGCACATCTCACAGCACCATGACCTGGGAAAGCCTGCTGAATACTATTTTGAGACAGGTTAGGGCAGACAGCACATCCTGGTAAAGCCAATGACTTTTAGATGGAGCCCAAAGGACTCCAGGAAGCAGCTCCCTGGTGTGCAGAGAGAACGGCTTCTCTTTGGTCCTGGAGAACAACTAATCCTGCAGACAGGCCCATGACACACAGCGCTGTGGTCTCATGAGCTCTACAATGAGCAACACCTTTGCTCAGGGGGAGCAACTTCCCCATCCTTCTCTCCTCTCACCCTAACCCGCGCGATGCTCCTAGCAGGAGTTTCACATGAGCAGGAGCACTGATACTATTAGGATCAGCACTGTGTCAGCAGAGAAGCAAGAATGACTCATTTAGCAGCGCTTCTGAGGAGCCATGCTGTGGGCTGGGGACTAGGAGAAAATTTCTGCTGCTGATAAAGGTCCAGAAAGTTTCTCCCATTTTAGGATTTAGCATAGATTGAGGCAAGTGGAAAAAAAAAGTGGTTTGAAAAAGCACCTTCTTCCCAATCAAGTGCTGGACACAGCAATACAAAAAGGTTTTGAATATCTCCACAGTGCAGCCTTTTGCACGTGTTTGTCCCTTCAACATAGCTGTTAGCACCAAAAGGGATTGAGAAAAAGGAAAAAGAACCAGCTCAGGCAGGGGGAAGCTGCATTCCTATCAGTGCACTCAAAACACACTCACTCCACTCAGAGTTCTAAGAATGCAGCCCAGATAGGTTGGGATTTTTTTTTTTCCACTAGAATTTCAAAAGAATAAATCAAAGTAATTATAGCACTGCCCTTTCAGAATTGCTTTGCAAAGCTGAAATCAGAATTCAGAAGGTTTTTACTCGCAGCTAGCAAATCCAGAGAAGCAGAGATGCCTTCTTTGGACAGCTGTGCTAGCCCCAAACGTGCTTCACCAGCCACTTCCATGTGGAAAAATAGCCTGGGTTGAGTTAAAGCAGCTTATAAAGTGTCTATTTATATCTCACTTCTTCCAGCTCTTATTACCTGCACATCTGCAGGAAATCAGGATCATGCCTTCCAAAAGGTTCCCTGGCTTCCTGCACAGCCCCCCACACCCCACACTGACTGTCCAAGCACTCCAGAGCAGATACAGCCAGGTCATTGCTCCTGCACTACAGGGAAATTAAAATCTGATTTATTAAATGAAAGGCCAGCGGTGGAAGCAAGAGCTGAACTCAAGTGCTTTGACTTTGGCTGTAAAGGCTTTAGTGCACCAGGGCCTGTTGTCACCCTGGCAGGGCAGCCCACTATTGGCAGCTACTTTCGTTAGCAAGGTAGTGACTGCTGATCCTGGTTTCGTGCAGAGGTGGATCAGGTTCAGGAACAAAAGCTTCTCCTCTGCCATCCAAACAGAGATCTGTCTCCTGATGAACTATGGACAGGGTGGATTAAAAACTTTGTATTTTTTACAAATCATCTTTTCTTTGATGTTGACAGTTGTGTTACTGCTCAGAAACTCTACCTAGGAATTACTGGAATTAAATTTAGAAAGCAATTAGGTAGCACAGGTTTGCTGTTCAGGCTTTAAAGAGCAGAAAGCAGCTCCAGTGACAGTCATCAGCTGGCAGGAAACTCTAGTAAAACCTGCTCTTAAGTGAACCAGGAACTTTGTTTTCCTCCTCCAATCAATCGACGGAGTTCTGAGATGAGAGCTCTGCCCAGAAACAGTTATATTTGGTAACTATCACACTTCCATTAAGCAATTAGTATCCAAGGCAAAGCTTGACAGGACAGTCTCTTAAGAGTTTGAGACAGAGAGCGCAGTCTAACCGTAAGAACATTATGCTGCTGGAGTCGGGTGGTTCAGCTGCACTTCTACCCCAATACAGCTTGGTGCAGAACATGAGTTAAAAAGACATGGAGCTTATCTTTTTTAGAATAAATTCCTTCGCTTTTGCCAGCTTGCCAGAATAGAATGCAAAACAAAGAGCTTCACTGCATTTTGAAGTCAAATTCGGCACCTGTTCGTAAAACGCAGCACAGAGTTTGGCACAAAGCTTACACCCCCCTGTAAATCCAGGATTTTGTTGTTACTGACCAGTGACAAATGGATTCTCCTTCAATGAGATTAATATCAAGTTTTAAACCAAGACTTGCTGATTTAAGGCATGGCTCAAGTCTGGCAATGTAAGTACATCCACCCTGGCCATAGAGGCTCTCAGCTCTCCCCACCAGCCCATAGATGGTTCCTTCTTAGGTCAGAAACCAAGGAACACTCTGCAAGGCAGCACAAAGGACAGTGGCCGCCTCTCCACGTTGTACCTGGATTAGGAAAACAGGACTTCAATCTCCAAGGCTGCCATTCCACACCTCCACTAGCACTAAATTCACAGGAAACCTAAAGACCTAAGAGACAGAACATGGAAACTTTATCAGGATTTCTAAGGCATCCTGCTGCATTCAGCTGTGCTCAGGAGAAACAGGACCTAGACAGAGATCTCAGAGTTTGTCGCAAGGGATTTTTCATGCACTTAAAAGGGGTAATTTATTACCGCCCCAAAACAAAAGTGGTCATAAGCTTCAACAGAAGAAGAGAAGGGGCCTACATAAAAGTTCTGGATGTGTCCGTGTTCCCGTTTTGAGGAATGCACATGCGGAAGGGAGCACTGAGCTCACCCCACTGCTAAAAATACTGATGTTCACTGATCATCAGTGGGATATTTGTACTTTGTGCAAAACACACGAGCCACTTTATGGTTTGCCATGTATGTTTCTCTCTGTCAAAACCTCTGCATATCCCTGTGACAAAACCTAAGTTTACTCCCAAAACCAAAGCACAACTGTAGAAGCTGTCAGCACTACGTGCACAGAGTCACTGATGAGCCAAAAGCCTCTACAAGAGGAAGCCAAGAGCTTCTGCAGCCTGAATCTTCTTTTACCACAAAGGATTCTTCGTCCCCTGGCCATAGAAGCCTGCCATAACATACCAGCAGCTCAGGCGCACCCCAGTCACACCAGGGAGAGCACATTTCAGCCACTTCAGCTCTTCAATTCAGAAAGGAAATTCCTAGTCCTAAGGGACTCATTGGAATGGTTCAAATGTGCTTATTTAGACAAAAAAGGCCTTGAAACTCTCACAGGGATGCCCTGCCAGCATATGAGAAAGACTCCATGGATGATGCTTTGACCATTTATTCTACAGAGAGCCCAAGAGTAGCATGTGCAGCTGGCAGGGACCACACAGACAGGGTTTCAGGGGGTAAATCTTTCTGAGAGCCCTCTCACAACAGCCTGTGTGAGTCATTTGTCCCAAAAGGGGCTTTGGGTGCTCCCCAGTTCCACAGACCTGCTATGTAAATGTCAGCCTGACTCTGACTTTGGTGGCCCACGCACTCTCCTCGCAGGGAACACAGAAATCCCCTGACTTAGGTGAGCTGAAGGAAACAGAAGGAGATGAGGGCAAGTTTACAGCTGCAAGTTCCTCTCCTTTGTTGCACACAGAATGGTTTCTCTACACCCAAAAAAAACCCAAAAGGGAACAAGAGAGGGTAATTTGCTATGGAGGGGGGGTAGCAAGTGAAAGTAATAGTCAAAGCTATTAGAATACATAAAACAAAACAGGAAAAAAGGAGATTTCCCTCTCCACCATCTGTGGCACCACTGCCCATAGGGATGACTACAGACAGATGTTTGATAGCTCAGAACCCAAGAGCTCCTGTGCCTCTCCATGCACCCACAAGCCCAAGACTTACACTGCCATGCCTCCAACAAACTCCTCCGTAGCCTGGCAGTAGATTGTGATGGCAACACGGGCATCAGCATCAAATGTGAATTCCAGGCTATACAAGACTTTCTGCTTCCCATTTTCCTCAGTAGGGCTGTCAACATCATCTTTATACCTGCAAGACAATGCCAGAGGATTAGAACATGTATTGATGAAGTGATATCAAAATCACTCTAGAATCCAGGACAAGAGGACTCTAGTCTTGGCAATCACAGCACCACAGGCTTGCTTCTACCTGGGGCTTCCCAGGAGATTGTGTCTTTGCTGCAAGAAAGTTTCTTCCAAGATTTGACTTGAGTTATTCAAGCGAATTCTGTAATGATGTTGTTGTGGGTTCAGCCAGAAACTCCAAATACCTTTAAATGTACAAATCACCAAATAAAGCTTTGCTGCTGCTGCTGCCTGAAGTTTGCATGCATTTATTGTAGGAGCAAAACTCAACTCAGCCAACTGTACAGAAGACATGTAATAACCGATACAGGAGTGAGCTTAGAAGTTACCTCAGTTCACATAAAGGTGACTCAGAACTTGGCTGTGGGCTCCTCTACTGGATCCTACTCTATGATCACCACTCCTTCTGCCTGCTGCAGATAACAAACCCAGCAAAAGGTGGCCCAAAGCAAACTCCAGGGCAGCAAGTAATAGCCATGGATATGCAGTGAGTTATGATATGCCAGGAGTGGCCCTGAAGACAAGCAGTTCCTGGCCAACACAACACACTATGACATGTCCATTGACACAACCTGTCAGACAGAGTGAATGTGATGCACTGGCTGGGCAGAAGCAGGTTCAAATACCACTGTCATCCCATGACTGTAGGTACCCCTGTTACTTCACACACTGTGAAGGAACAGTGAACTCAGCAGGTTGCCTCTGAGAGATGTAAAACACTTCTGGATGGGTCACCCAGCTCCAGCCTCGCTGTCTGTCATGACTATCAAAGTGCCAGACTGTTATTAACAGTAAGGGAGACGGCTGAAACCATTGTAAGCAAAGACAAGATAATTTGTGAGCAGGGTAATGGGGGAGGCTGCATCTGGTGGGAGAGATCAGAACTGTGCAGTGGGCAGCCTCACAGCTCTGGCAATCTATCTGCAAACCTCTGCATAAGCACTGAGAACATCGTGAGCTGCCATCTCTCTCAAGGACTGACTGGTCATCGCTTGTCTAAGACCCTGAGAACACAGTCCCCCAGACTGTTGGCAGGGAAGAAAAACATCCCTGGCAGCAGGGATAAAAGGAGGGATCTGAAAGGCATCAGCCCCATCACCAGCCTGGAGCCAGGAAGAGAGACTGACATAAGGGCTGCTAGAGACACCAAAAACCCGTGAAGCTGAGAGAGCAAAGAGGGACCAATCACCTAGCACCACCACCACACTCCCTACCGTCCATGAAGCTGAAACTGACTGAGAAGTCAGCCAGAGAAACTGAGGAGTTTCTCCAGAGATCTGCAGAGCTGAGAAGTGAGACCATGGAGAGCCAGAGCCTGCAGTCCTGAGTGGTGATCTGAGTCCTTATCTTCTCTCCCTTTCTCCTTTTCCTCCTCTCTGCTCTCTGAGTTGGGCACCCAGTAAATTTAGTAATTTCTGAGCCTTCTGAGTTCAGAATCTGATTATTTCAGTAAACTTGGACTTTTATATGGACCTATGGTGTCAGTCTCCTTAATTTGACCCCAAGTGAATTCATGAACCTGAGTCACTCCCTTCTCTTAATGATCGGGACATTACATGCTGTTACCTTAATGGCTGTGATGGCTGGGTCAAAGCCAGCAGCTGAACTGGTCAGGAAAAGCTTGGCACTGGCTCTGACTTCAGATTATCAGTCAGCCTCTCCCATCATTAAAGAGCCTTGACAAATCTGCTGAGAGCAATCAGAAATGGGTTGGCCATACATCCAGAATTCCATCCCAAAACTGCCACGGGAATCCTTATGTACCGAGTTCACTGAGATGTAGTAACTGCTGCCTCATGAAGTGGGTTCCAGCATGAATTCAACTGAACACCCCACTGAACAAAAGGGAAATGTTCACCTTCAGCAATTTAACACTGGCAGTGCAAAAGACAACTTAAGACCAGTATAATCAAACACTCAACGCCCGTATTTGTAGTGATGGAACCTACTGAATCACTGCAGCATACCCTTGTGCTCTGTCTGTAGGACTTGGAAAGCTATAAACAAGACGTTTGAGAGACCTTCACCTAGGTCAGAGCACCAAATCAATCTGGAATGCACCCAGCATGCTGCTACGAAGAAAGAGGAATCCCAAGAGCTGAGCCTGAACACGTGCAGCAACCTGGATACAACACACAGTATAAAGCATGGTGGTACTTCCACACAAGCTAGTGCCATTCAAAGAATAAAACTGCTGCACTTGAAGGCTGAAAACAGGAAACACTACACGCAGCAGGAAAGGCCTGTCTAGAAGAGACAGGGACCATCAATGTTTTGTGCTGGAATCACTAAAAAGCTCATAAGGCACCAATCTGCTCCCAAGTCTTCTGTGTCCAAGAATGTAGCAGCACGAGCTCCTGCAAATCACTGATCCAAGGCTGACAGAGATGGATGTAGGATCTAGGATACACTTGCCAATTCTTCTGGAAGAATCAGAGTGGGAGAAAAACAGCAGCCCTTAGCAGCAAGCACCAATGAAGGCTCTGTCGCAGCCCTATAATCCCTGCACATGTAGGCAGGTACTAAAATAGAGGTGCCTGGCACATGCAGGAGTCACAGACTGGCAGTGCAGATCTGGGCATCTAACAGCACTACGTAACAAGGTGGGAGATGGGGACTGGGGGGATGGATCACACAAAAGCAACAAGTCATTAGTGAGACCACTGTCATTAGCAAAAAAACTCCAAGGCCCCCCTCCTCCTTTACCTCTGCAGTTGCTGCCAGCACTCAGAATGTGCTGCTGTCCTTTCAATGAAAAATGGGGTTAAACCCAGACTAGAACAGATCTGTTGCCCTGGGAAACCACAGAGGGACCATCACCAAACACTGTGCCTGGAGAGAAGTTTTCTGGAGGGTTCATCTTAGGGCAAGCAGGAGAGTCAGAGCCCTGTGTGCCTGGAATAGCATCACTTGAGCAGGAGAGGACACATACCCCAACAGTGACAGTGGCAGCAGGGCCCTACACACACCTTCCTCTTGCAACATGCCTGCTGCTGCAGCTTGGGAAAATTATCAGCGCACAGCAAGGAGTGAGGAAGGGCAGCAGAAGCAGCTATGCCAGCTGGGAGCTGGACCAAGGAACAGGCAAGGACTACGTCAGTGCATACTTTGAGAGGCAAAGATACCTTGTGTTCTACTCTACAGTGCAGGAATGGTGGGACAGAACTGCAGGAGAGCAACAAGACAAAAGTCACACATTTCTTTGCAATATGTGACAAGGAGGTGGCTCAGGGGCACTTCAGGTGGTTCAAGAGCCCTGTGGTCTCCACCCAATGTTTACAGTGTACATCTAGCCAAGGCCAGTGGACAGTGCTACTGTGAGGTGGCCACAGATGCATGCAGACGGTCAGAAAGCAGTGACTTTGCTGACTGTGCCCTTCAGTCATGCCCACGAGTCAACCACGCAGCTTTCACGAGCACAAGCAGAGAACAGAGGAGACTGACCACCACTGAGAGCAAATAGCTGATCCAATGTTATGATGAAAAAGGCAAAGCAGGATGAGCAAAGGAGCTGAGACCACCTGGTCTGACATCACTCCTGGAAAAAACAATGGGAATGCTGGAACTATTTGTCTGTTAAAGAATTAAAAGACAAAAGTATAATTAACAGTAGCCATGACAGTTTTTCACAGACCATAGAATCACAGACTGGTTTAGGCTGGAAGGGACCTCAGAGATCAGCAGGCTCCAACTCCCTGCCATGAGCAGCAACACCTCTCACCAGACCAGGGTGCCCAGAGCCACACCCAACCTGGCCTTGAACACTTCCAGGGATGGAGCAGCCACCACCTCCCTGGGCAACTCATTCCAGGGCCTCAGGACCCTCACAGGGAGGGATTCCTGCCTCAGATCTCATCTCAATCTCCCCCTCTTTTAGCTTGAACCCATCCCCCTTGTTCTGTCACTACAGTCTCTCATTAAAAAGTCCCTCTCCAGCTTTCCTGGAGCCCCTTCAGGTACTGGAAGCTACTATAAAGTCCTCCTGGAGCTTTCTCTTCTCCAAGTTGAACAGCAGAGAGGCCCCAGCCCTCTGATCATCCTTGTGACCTCCTCTGGACCCACTCCAACTGCTCCACATCCTTCTTATACTGGAAACCCCAGAACTGGACACAGTACTGCAGGTGGGGTCTCACAAGAGCAGAGGAGAAGAATCCCCTCCCTGGCCCTGCTGGTGACACTTCTCTTGATCCAGCCCAAGACACGGTTCATTCTGGGCAGCACTCACACACTGCTGGCTCTTGTTTTGCTTCTCATCCACCAAGAGCTCCAAGTCCTTCTCCTCAGGACTGCTCTCAATCCATTCACCTCTCAGCAGGGATTGCCCTGCCCCACATGCAGAGCCTCACACTTGAACTTTTGTAACTTCATGCGGTTAAGTCAACTTCACAGGTTGAGTTGAACTGAATTTCATCCTTTGAGGAGATAAAGGAGTTGACCAACAACTGCAGGAGATGCAGGACAAATGCCAAGTATTGCATGAGTTAATACTGTGGGATCCACATTACAAGGTTAGAGCAGACATGAAGAGAAGTAGGAACTAGCTGACATCTCTTTACCAGCATTGACCTTCATAGGGCGGGCAGATCATCCCCAAATGGAGGTTTTTCTGTGTGGGGATTCAGCAGAGATCTGCACACTCCAGGCTGCAGAGCAGGTAGTCCCAGCACCATCACAATCTCCACCACAGGATGAACAGCAACAAGATCAGCCCCACTTGTGCTGGAGAGGGATTTCCCTTCTCTCATAGTGACTCACCTGGCTCCACTCGGTTCCTACTGCTTGCCCCCCTCCCAGGCCCCTATCCAAAACACTTGGTGCTCTCACAGCTCTCCATTACATTGCTGCTGTTTCAGACACAATTCCAAACCGTAGAGGTGGTGATCCCTTCAGCACTTTTTGTCCCATAACATGACCACACTGAAGTAGAGAGGCCATTCCAGGATGAAACACATCATGGCATGAGTGATCCTCCTCCTGCTACTGGCAGTGTTTTCAAGGGAAGAGCCAACAGCCAGCACCAGCCCATCAGGAACTTTGGGTCATGAAACAAAACTTCCAATCCAGGGCCAAAAGAGGGACAGGAGACAAACATGAGGCAGTCTTTTTCTGCTAGTGGTTAAGATCATAATTCACACTGCCCTCCTCTCAGGTTCACAGAGTCTCAGCCTGCTACAAAGCATTTGCACGAGGTGTTGAAGACTCAGAAACCCATTGCTAATATGTACTGCTTCTCTCCAGACCTGCTGAAAAGACTCAGGATTTGACAAAGCTCCAAGTTTTATCTGCTCAGAGTCAGGCAGGAAGCCCATAGTGGACATTCCTTCATATCCCTCCTTACAGCCCTACACTCCAAATTAGGGGTCAACACAGGTGATCAACAAATCTTACAGTAAATACAAGTTAAAACCAAGAGCTTGTGAGGACTTTATTATCAGGACCTACTTTACACCCAGACACTCAGCTCAGTACCGTTTTATTTGGTGGAGGCACTGGTAAATTCAGCTTAAGTACTTCTTGGAAGAATGTGCAAGCCTTAACCACTGGTTGTGAGTAAGTGGAGCTGGAGAGGGCACAAAGTGCCTTTATGTGCCCAGCAGGAGACAGGAAAAGCCTCTGGTCCAGAAGGGCAGAGAAGCACAAGCCAGAATGTGCCCCTGGGGACTGGCAATTAAAGTCTCATTTGGGGTCTACACCAGTACCAAATTAAGAGAGTAATGTTGGCAGAGATGTCATCAGCACCACCACAGCAGCAGCAGCAGCGCAAAAGCCAGGGAGAGCTCACGAGGCAGAGAAAGAACCGACAGTACCAGGAATCAGCTGCAAACTTGGACCCTGTCATGGTGCACGAACACAGCGTTGTGTAAATTGTTGACGCGGGTGCCTGCAAGAAGAACAAAATCTCCTCTCCATAGCGCGTGTAGGAGGAAAGCAAGGGTTTTTCCTAGAAAAGTGCTTCGGCCTCTACCTGACAAAGCCAGCCAGCGTTCAGAGCCGTTTACCAGTGGTTATTTTTCCAGATGTTTCTCTCTCTTGTCCTGTTCAATCCATTTTGAAACCACAGGTATTGCTCATGGAAATAAAGAAAATAAAACCCCAAACAACCAACCCCACCCTTCAGCTTTCACATAAAAACAAACAAGGGTTTCCTGTGGTTATAACTCCAACAACTCACATTAGGCCACGCTCTTGGAACCACCTTGGCTGAGCATCAGAGCTGGTCCCCTGCCAACACTCTGGCCCTGCACCTGAAATGCAGACTGCAGAGTGACCCGGGGATTTATCATCTCTCCCTCCGCCAGGACACCCACCCAGGCACTCAGACAAAAACAAAGCTCTGGATACTGGGCCCCTGTCAGCTATGAGTCTGAGAGAGGGCAGCTGCCCACCTGAGTGCTTGCCACTGGTTTTAATCCAGCTAGGGCTAGGCAGTGAAAGGTAACAGATCTCCATGACTCTCTAGACCTCCTTCTTTGATACGTGGGACACAGGCCATCAAAACAAACATGGAACACCAAGACCAAACTTTATCTTGGCAGCAGGAGAAACCTGAGGAAGTTTCACTCAAGACCAATCAGTTTTCCTGGCCTGAGACTTGTACCAGAATCAGCCACTTACTGGTTTCTTCTTGCACAAGAATGCAGAAAGGAATCTGTCTGTACTGTTTGTTGACCTGACTAATATCTTCCATTCATGCTGATGATTTCATGGGTTTGTTTCCCACTTGTCTGTCCTGTCGAGACAGATGTAGGTCCGGTCCTTTTTGGAAATACCAGTTGCTCATATCTAGCGATAAGGAGCATATACACCCCCTGAAAGTTGATCACCGGGGAACACAGAAACGATCTTTGGAACAACAAGGATCTGGAATTAATCTATTTCTATAAAACCTTATTCAACACAGTTTGACTCTGGATGCCAGACTGCTGGGTTGAATAGAAGAAAGCGTTCAGCCTGTACCAGTACCTCACAAGTCGCAGAGAGTCTTTGCGGATATTCACCAAACTTCTCAGTGTCTTCACTGGCTCATGTGGAGCTGGAGTTACATAGGGAAACTGGAACAGAAAGGCAAATAATTCTTCAGTTATTACACTATAAAAAGCAGCAGCATGTTACCTGGCACACAAGTTACCCAAACCAAGAAATATTTGCTTAAGGGAACTCAGCAGAACAGCCACTAGCAACAGCAGTAGAGAATTCTCTTCACAAAGAAATCAAGCAGGTTTCAGGGGGAAAACCCTGCTCTGACAGCGCAACAGCTAGCACTGGGAGTACACTTAAAACAGAAAGGGCATATTGACTCTTTTTTTTCTGCACCCTGAATTCTCAGTCTGGAAAGCCTCCTTGTCACAACCTTTTATCTCCACTAAAGAAACCACCTCCAGCTTGAGCAGAAGAAACGCAGCTCTTTCATGTGTGTTACAGCATGCAAACAGTGACTTGACTGCTAATCAGCATGGCCAAGCCCTGCATTACTGGGGGAAACTCTCTTTATTCTGAAACAAGGCGGCAAATGTTCTGGAAAAGAAAAGAGGCAAGGACAGGGGGCCTCATTCTATTCTACAGTCAAGAGACCTTCTCTACCAGACTGTCCTTTAAGTAAAGGCCTGTAATTCTCCTCACTGCAAGAAATGCAAAGAGAACTGCTCATTGTGCTGACCACAAACTGTGGAGCTGCAGATCTTCCTGCTGGACCTCTCAGCTCCTCAGGGAAGTCTGAAGCTGAAGCATCCACTCACACAACTGCCATGTTTTATGGGCATTCAGAGAGGCAACAGAGCCATGCTCACAGTCAGAGAGACAGGAAGGCACAGAGCTACAGGCAGAAGGTTATCCAGGTTATCTGGATGTTCCAGCAACAGTGTCACCATGTCCCCTCTTCAGTGCTGGGGTCCTTCACACAGACATCGAGTAGGTGACCTGCCCTCATGCAGAGAGTGACTGACATGGAGCAGAACAATCAGGGACCACCAAAACATGTTTCCTTAGAAACAAGGCGATTGCTGCTGCAGTTGAACTTCAGGGCAGCTCCAGGACACAATCCTTCAACCTTGTCCCCTCAAACTGCAGAAACATATTTGTGGGGCAAAAGCCAGAGTCTGAGGGAAAAGCTGCTGTTTCCTCTCTGACATAAGAACACCACTGAAGACCCCGTGCTACACCCAGACCCCTATGCCACAGCCACAGGCAGCAGAGAACTGTCAGCACTTCCCTTGCACCTTGACTGCTCAGCACTGCAGCTGGTAGCTCTGCTCTGCACAGAGCAGTAAAGACCTCAGTTACTCCAAAGCAAGAACTTGGCCCTCATCCAGAAGGCAGTTTTGCTGCTTCCTGTTCAAGTGTTTTTTTGCCTTGAAGATTAATCAGAGCTGCCAAAGGGCATTAACTTTATATCGGCAAACTACACACCACAGCAGCCTCCCTTCTCTTAAACCTATTTGGCAACCACCCCACTGTGTTAGCAGTGTTCTCACCTACCCTTCAGAATAAATGACGAAATTCAGTGCTGGGATGTCTGTGAGGAAACCCAGGCTGTGATACACAGGCAGCTCAACACTGCAAGCCCAATACCTACAGGCATTGGGATCATTCACTAAAGCTGCATCTTCTGCTTTCAATGGAGTGCTGTGCAGCTGCTTGTCATAGAGAGGAGAAGAAGCCACCAGCTTTTAGTTGCTGTCTTGCAGCACACACGGGGTGAGCATCCATACCCCCGCACAGCACTGTTACATCCACAGAATCATAGAATGTGTTGGGTTGGAAGAGACCTCCAAAGATCATCTAGTCCAACTCCCCTACAACAAGCAGGGCCATCACTCACCAGACCAGGTTGCCCAGAGCCCCATCCTGCCTGACCTTGAATGGCTCCAGCGATGGGGCCTCTACTACCTCTCTGGGCAGCCTATTCCAGGGATCCACCATCCTCAGATTAAAGAATTTTTTCCTGATGGCTGACCTAAATCTATCCTCTTCCAGCTTCAAACCATGATCCCCCATCCTATTTGTTCCCTGCCCTATTGAATCATTCTTCCTCAGCCTTCTAAGAGGCCACTTTCAGGTACTGGTAGGTTACTACAAGGTCACCCTGGAGTCTTCAGGCTGAACAACCCCAGCTCCTTCAGCCTGTCCCTAGAGCACAGGTGCTTCAGTCCCTGATCATTTTGTGGCCTCCTCTGGACCCACTCCATTAGGTCCATGTCCTTCCTATACTGAGGACTCCAGAGCTGGATGCAGGGCTCCAGATGAGGTCTCACCAGGGCAGAGCAGAGGGGCAGAATCCTCTCTCTTGATCAGCTGGTGACACTGCCTTTGACGCAGCCTGGGTGGCCTTAGGGGCAGCAATTGCTCATCCAGACCAACTGCCATCTGAAGTCTCTCCTTCTAATCCAGAAGTGTTCATCTGTAATTTCTGTTTGAACAAAGGCCTTCCAGACTCTTCCTTATCCTACTCTGCAGAGTCCTCTTAACTGTGGCTTTGAGAAGACCAATGGCACAACCAGAGGACAACTCAGAAAGGAGAAGGTGCTTGTCATCAGTCCAATACAAACACTGAGCCTCAGTTTCCCCCACCCATAAAACAGGGGTGAGCTACTGAACTCCCTCTGAGCACTACAAGCATGAACTAACTGACAGTCATGGCTTTTCTGAAGATGAGAACCATTACATCAGTTTTTCATTTGTTGAAGCTACTGAAACAACTAGGAAAATGGCACGCACAGTAAGCAGCTCTCTGCCTCTCCAGCACTCTGAAAACATCTCAGACATCTGCTACTGTTACTTTCTGGTTCTGTATAAGCAGTTTTGAGATGCAAAAGAAACCCAAAACATGCATGAACTCCCATGTGTCCCTCACTACAGGACTATTCCCTGCTGACAACAAAAGAAAGAGTCAGTCACTTGAGCAGGCAGCTTCTCACAGTCTCAGAAGACACTCAGAAATACCTCCATGTAAAAATAATAGAGAAACTTTCTGAGCAGCCCAGCCAGGTTACAAAGCAAACAGTTATCAGGATCTGCATTAACCCTACCCTACACCCAGTCAGGCCACTCATTTACAAGGAGCCCGGCACACCCTGAACATTCAGTGGAATCCAACCAATGTGCCCAGGAACCCTGTGAGGTTCAGGCTCTGTGAGTGGATCTTCTTCTCGGCCCTTCTCCTCTCTGCAGCGTCTCTCACATTCACTCAGGCAAGCAACCAGTATTAGTCCCAAGATCTGTGCTACTCAGTCTCTGTCTTTCCCCCACCACTTCTTCCCTCTGCCTTCAATAAAAAGATGCCTGGAACATGAATGCTGCTCTTTACAAAAACTCTGCTTGCATTGAAGCAGCTACAGTAGCCAGCGAGCTGGGACATGGTGCAGAGGAACACTCTTGCACCTCTGACAGAAATGATGCTTCCCAAGCAGTGAGAGCCTCTAACATCTGTGCTCTCCTCCTCCAGCAGCCCTATGCAAGATTTTACAGAGCAGGCACAAAACAGAAAGGAAAAGCAGACAGCATACAGGAACTTGCCTGAACAGGTCTGTTCCCAAGGAAGTTCAGATCCATGTTCTCGCCAAAAAGGTAGCCCTCGGGGTGAGGAGTGTCAAACTTCTCGCCTCCCATAAAGAAGTGACTTGCAAAGTAGTTTCCTAGAAAAAAGACAAAAAGCCCACAAGAAATAAACAGGTGTTTCCCAGAGAACAGCTGGTCTGTGCAGTTTCTAATTCACAAGAATAAAAAAGCAGAAGAAATAGAAAAGACTTGCAAATTCTCTCCTGCTCTGTGCTACTAATGGCCACTGCCAACAATACAAGCAGAAAAAAAAAAACCCACAAAGCCTAGAACAAATCATTAAGTGGAGATAATTTCACTTCAACTTGTTTTCCAGAGAAGGAACAGGGAGCACCAAGAGTCACCTCTTTCCAACACTGCTCATTCTAACCAATTCTTCCTCTTTTCTTGATTTTCCAATGTGAAGTCCAGTCCCACAAACACCATCAAAAAGGTCAAGGCTACAAAAGCTAACACAAAGCCCTGCAAAGGCAGCAGGGCTCCTGCTCTCCCTCCCATATCCCAGGGTGAGAACCACACAAACCTTTTACCTGAGTGCCAAACATCCTGATGCTGAATCCATTAACAACACTGACCACTCTAAATGCTTCTGCATTTAGATGGATGGAGGAGATAAACCCCCACCTGAACTTCAGCTCTGAAAGCTTCCCCACAGGTGTTCCTCTTTATAGTGATGCACTTCAGTGTAAATTTCAGGAAGGGAAGTGTGAGCGAGATCATTGGGGACACTGGGGCTCCAGACTGACTGCAAAGTCAACCGAATGGGAGCCACAAGTGGAGCTTCCTTCTAGAAATACTTCTAGGGAAAACACTCTCTGACCCAAGCCATTTCCCTTGACGTTTCAGAGTTGGGGGTTTCACACTCACTGGTAAGGACTGAGCCAACCAGACAGCTGCTTCCCTACATGGATTGCACAGGGAGCGTAAGATTTGTTTTAGAATGAATCCTTACAGAAGCAGTAACTAACAATCTGAATGGCTACAGAAGGATTTGCAGTGCCTCTACCTAGGAGCAAGTACAAACTGCTCTGAAATGGAAGGGGCTTCATGAATGGCTCTGCTTTTTCTGTTAAAGCTTTTCTCTTCTATGCTTCCAGAAAGGCTCTTCTCACCCAGCACAGACAGCATGCTTCAGGGATGATGGCGGTGCTGGGCCACTGCTGAGCTCAGTGTAGCAGCACCCAGATGTTTTATACTACAGTAACACATCCTCCTTTCCTGATACAACAATCAGCTTCAGCATAGCTCCAGAATCCACCCAGGACCTGTCCCTACAGCACGAGCACCACAAAATGTAGGTGCTGCCACAAAGCTCGACACAGCCAGAGATGGACACTGGCAGATTCTGTTCATCCTGAGGTTCAGAAACACTGGGGTTTAGGAAGAGGTTTTGCATTTTATGAGGGTTGAGTAGAACTGTGTTTTGGAGCATTTTATCTGATGAACTGTGAAGATGCCTGTGCAGGGTGAGGTCTCAGGACTGCAACAGCTGATTATGTGGGACCAGTCAGCCTGCTCCCTCAACTCCTAGGGCTCAACTCACCCCAAGAAACATGTATCACTCCAATTCAGAACAGAACCTTTTAGAGGAAGGAGTTTAGCAATCCACAAGGACTGCTCACCACCACTGAAACCTGCAGGGAGACAGCTGTCCAGAATCACAGAATCATAGAATCATTAGGGATTAGAAGGGACCTCGAAAGATCATCTAGTCCAATCCCCCTGCCATGGGCAGGGACATCCCACCCTAGATAAGGCTGGCCAGAGCCTTAATACCATAATGTCTATTGTTCCGTCACTTAGCACTTGACTTGAGCTCTGGTTTTCAAATGTAACACCTATTTGGCATCAGAGTTCTCTCAGAATCCAGGATGAAAATTGGAAGACCCCTAACTCACTTGCAAATATCCTTGCGCTGCAATATACTTTATTCTACCTTGAAATCTTGTTGTGGTATTATTGAGTTAGCTTAACTCCTGATCACTCTTCTTGTTTTCATTATGTGAAGCCCTACTGATTGTGGGGTTTATTTCTTTTTAGGCATGTACTGTTCTTTTTCTTTACTGTATTATAAATGTAATATGTATATTTATACATATAAATGAATGGGAGAGATAATTAAGTGTCATGATTAAAGTAGTTTAACAATCGTATGGATTGTAAACAAACTCCTGTTAATTACTTCATAAAGATTTCATAGGTGGTCCCTGCAGATAAATTCCAGTTGTTATCTGTGTCCTGACTTAGTCCTGAGTCAGTACTAAGCAACCACAGCTGCAGACAAAATGATTAAGAGTTGTGCTTGGAATATTTAATGAGCTTTTAATACTAAGTATACTTTGTGGTCTAAGTGGGAAAATATGTATGCAATCAAGTAATTAAAGGCTGCTTCATAATGAATACATGCAAATAGTTTGAATTAAAATTATTGAAGCAGTCTTAATCCTAACATGCTTTAACTGTGAGTATTTAATTTTCCCAGCAATATAGTGTATCTATCATAATTTCTGTGTATAATTTCTTGGTTATAAACAAGAAAGCAAATTTACAAGACATTATATTGCATAATATCAAATTAACACTTACCTAGGTTGGAATTACCTGTTCCAGGGTACAGACCTCTGCAACTTGAATTGAGTAGCCATCAGAAATGGTCAGCTTCTGAATGGATCGCAACTGTAAGGGGAGAATGAGTAATGAATGATACGGAGCAATTGCAGATCACATCTCCTCCAG
The DNA here is from genome assembly GCA_028565055.1 of Phoeniculus purpureus. Taxonomy (NCBI): domain Eukaryota; kingdom Metazoa; phylum Chordata; class Aves; order Bucerotiformes; family Phoeniculidae; genus Phoeniculus; species Phoeniculus purpureus. The sequence goes on from JAOXOE010074465.1 coordinate 26,152, forward strand.
TCCAACACTGTCTTAGCTCATGAATCATCCCAGTGCATTCTTGTCTGTTCATTTCAGCTTCTCAGAGTTCTCTTCTCAGTGTCTTTGTCTAGCTTCCAGGGTCTAAGTTGTTTGGTTTTTTAATTCCAGAAAACTTTGTCTGCTTTCTCTTTTGTCTACATTTAGTCCATACCTGGGGCTAATCTACAGTAGATGTTGTATCAACCCATGACCCCTCTGCAGCAAAGAAAGGGAATCAGGAAATAGAGATCCCCAGATTGAAGTGAAAGCAGATTTCATTAAAAAAAGTCCTTGGGATCAGAATGGTAAGCAATTCACTTCAGGAATGGAGACAAGCAGGAAGAGAAGGAAGAGGAACAGCAGTCCTCAGCAAACTTTCACCTCAATTCTGAGCATGACACTCAGGGTGTGGGATAAGCCTGCGAGCCAGCTCAGGTCATCTGCTCTGGCTGACTCCAAATTGCTAATGATCTTCAGACTATAACTAGCCTATGATACCATTCTAGCAAAAGCAGATCTTTCCTCTTTTTAAGGCTGTTTTTATTAATTTTACTTTTAAACACTTTTACCAGACTGACTGGAAAAATTAGCCTTCCTTTATTCTTAGCTTTCTGTTTGTTCAGACAGTCTCGCTTTCACCATTCTTTAAATTTAATATGTAATCTCCAAATTCAATGTCTGGTTTTCTCATTCTCTCCCACCACCTCTGAATTATTTCTTCCCAGTCATTTAGTCACTCCTGGCCATAACTCTAAATCCTTCCCCTTGGTAGCTGCCACTGAGAAAGCTTTTCCATCTTGACACAACATTTTGGTTATTTCCTCCTTTCATAGTTTATTTTTTTTTTGTACCAGTTTTAGCCTCTGCAGATTATTCTTTTCCCTCTGCTGCAGCTCAAGTATCTTTAGTATTCTGTCTTTTCCCGTTTTCGGTTACACTTTGACCAGCATATAAATAGCAAAACTCTGGTCTGAAGGGAACCTGCTTAGATGTTCTGTGCTTTTACGTGTTACATGCATGTTACCTGATCATCACTATGAGGTATGAAAGATTTCAAAATGCTTTGAATGGTTGTGAAGCAATATAGTGAATTCAACTGTATTTAAGCTTTCTTGTAAAATGACATCCCATCTCATCCTATACATTTTTGTGAAAAATATGTAATTGGTATAATGAACATCTCCTTTCTTACAGTTCTAAATTTAGTAAATGTTTGATTTTGACTACTAAATATCTTGACTGAAAAATTGTACTGTACTGTGAGATACAATCATACATTTCCTTCTTTAGCTTATGTTAGGATTACATAGAATCACAGAATCGTCATGGCTGGAATGGACCTCCAGGATCATCAAGTCCAGCCCTCATCCCAACATCTCCCCAAACCCTACACAATAGCCTCGAGTGCCACATCTACTTGTTTTTTAAACACTTCCCAGGGATGGTGGCTGCACCTCCAGCCTGTTCCAGCACCCAACCACTCTCTCAGTAAAGAACTTCTTCCTAAGATCAATCTAAACCTCCCTGATGAAACTTGAGGCCATTTCCTCCCATCCTATCATTAGTAATGTGGGAGAAAAGACCTACACCAGACTTGCTACAGCCTCTTATTAGGTAATGGTAGAGAGGAATAAGGTCTCCTCTCAGCCTTCTCTTCTCTAGACTAAATAACCCCAGGTTCCATCAGTTGCTCTTCATAAAGCCGGTTTTCTAGAACTCTCATCAGCTTTGTTGCCCTTCTCTGGACCGGCTCCATCATCTCAATGTCCTTCTTATCCCATGGCACCCAAAACTGGATGCAGTACTCAAAGGTGTGGTCTCATGAGTGCAGATTATAGGGGCACCATCACCTTCCTACTCCTGGTTACACTGTTCTTGATACAGGCCAGTATGCTGTTGGCTACCTGAGCACACTGCTGGCTTGTGTTCAGCTGGCTGTCCACCAACATGTCCAAGTCCTTTTCCGCCAGCCGGCTCTCCAGTCGCTCTTCCCTGAGCCTGTAGCACTGTTGGGGGTTGTTGTGACCGAAGTGCACATTCTGGCACTTGACTTTGTTAAACTTTGTCCCATTGGCCTCAGCCCATCGCTCCAGCCTGTCCAAATCCCTCTGCAACACCACCCTACCTTCAAGCAGGTTGATACTCTCACTTAACTTGTTGTCATCTGAAAATCTACTGAGGGTTCACAGGATCCCCTCATCCAGGTCATTGATCAAGATGTTAAACAAGACTTGTCCCAAAACTGAGCCCTGAGGGACATCACCATTAAGACGACTAGTCTAGTGAGTCCAGTTTTATCCCATTCCCCCTTTAAACCTATCTTAAAGCCCTTTCAATCACTGCAGCCACTCAGATGCAAAGATTCTTTTCCCAATTTGAGACCGATGAACTCCATCTGTTGCCTGCAAACTCCCTGTGGTGTAAAGCTCCTCATGTTCAAAAACCCCCAAATTCTATTAGTGGAACCGTCCTCTCAGCCTAATGTCAATCAAGTGGGCAAGTGCACACTGCTGGCTTATGTAGAGCTTCTTGTTCACAAGCACCCCCAAGTCCCTCTCCTCAGGGCTACTCTCCAGCCAGTCACTGCCCAGCCTGTATTTGTGCTTAGGAT